>JANHGC010004130.1:62477-73074 GCA_027560395.1 Boaedon fuliginosus | reverse complement strand
CTTATTGGTGACCTTCATGAACTAGAAGAGATGTGGCCCAAATGAATAGAGATTGGGATCCTATCTACCTCCTCGAGAATGACAGATGCAATATCATCGCAGCAAACCATACAAAAACTTGTTTCCATCTGCTTGCCAGGACTTGCCTAGTTGGAGGCCTATTGTGAGCCACTGCACAGCTGTTGGATCAGTGTGCTTGCAGAACACCATGATGATTTTGAAGTCAATCGCGCACAGCACGCTTTTGACAGCCGATCGGGAAGCGCACCCACAAAGCGGGTAACCAGCGAACTGGTAGGAACCCATCCCTGAATGGGTGAAAACTTGTCACAGGGAGATTCAATCTAGAACTAAGGAGAAATTTCCCAACAGTGAGAACAATTAGCCAATGGAACAGTTTGCCTCCCAGAGTTGTAAGAACTCCATTTTTGGAGGTTTTCAAGATAAGATTTGGATAACCTTTTGTCTGGGATGGAATAAGGACTTCTCCTTGGCCAGAGGATTGAGCTGGAAGACCTCCAAGGTTCCTTCCAGCCCTGTGATTCTATGATATCAGGTAAAGGTAAAGAATGAAGAATTTTCTCTGGAAGCATTAAGTGTGGCCAGGTGTGAGGAAATAAATAATTTAAGCATCCAAATCATTTCTATGCATATATTCACAGTCCCCAACAGATATTGCATCTCAGATGCATGGTCCTCTGGAATATTACTTTCTTTATGTAAATAAAGTGATAAAATGAAAACATTGTGTTACAGATAGTTGAGAGCCCTTTGGCATAGTGGTTTAAGGCAGAAAAGGATACTGTGAGATCCAGTCCTGCCTTAAGATACAAAGTCAATTGTATGACCTTGGGCCAGTCACACTATATCAGTCTTAGAAAGGAAATAATGGCAAACCACTTCTGAATTCTTGGCAAGAGAACTGCAGGGACTTCTCCAGGCAGCAGTCAGAAGTCAACATTAACTCAAAAGCATCAAAACAAAAACAAACTAAAAACCCCTCCCCATATATGATTGGCATCTGTATATTCTGATTCAGATAGATGTATCTGATGTAATACAATCTATGATTCCTAAAGAGTTAAATGTCTTGATTATGAGCCTCTAACTACAAATAAAATTGGTAATGTGTGCAGATTCTAGAAGCCCTGTGTAATGATCTGATTATATAAACATGGTAATTTCCAAAGAATATTAAGCTAAAACCCTAAGTTAATAAGTTTTTCAATTACTGTCTCATTCTTGTTTACCCTATTAAAATGTGCTGCTTCTGTTAAATGAGATCACAGTGTTTCAATTCAGTTCTTATATTTAAAGTCTATTATACTTGGGAAATATTGCAGCAATAATTACCATATTTTCTTTAGTGTACAATATGCATACCATATCAGGATTACAAAAATCAGGACAACCACTAGATGGGATCTAAGAGATTCAGATAATTCTAACTCTTTACAATAATATAAATACACTCTAAAATCAATACTGTAAAAGCAACCTATCTATTCACACCTTCAGTGTGAAACCCCTCTGTTGTAGCCCAAGCCCCTGGCAGAGCCAGGTCTTTAAGTTCTTATGGAAAGTAAGGGTTGAACCAATATCACCCTGGGGGAGGGGGGAGATGTTCCAGAAGGCAGACACAATGACTAAGAAAACTCTTCTCCTGGACCCCACAGCTGGAATTTCTCATACTGAATCCCTATCCTCTGCTGGAAATACTATTGTTCTGTCCCGACTACACGTTAAGTCTGTATGCAGCTCAACATGTAGCTAAACCCATCTATCCTCCAATAAAACAGACCATGTGAGTAGATTGGAATGCTTTATTGAAAGAATAGGATATGGTGAAACTGAGGAAAATAGGGATACATACAATGAGAACCAAATACAAGATAGACAGTATTGGGTTAGTGCTGAACATAACAATTAATAAATACAAATAATTTAAATCTCATCAGTGATGCTCTGTGTGGGGGATGTGGGTTTGACCTTGGATGACCATGTGCCACAGATTAAGATGGATTCTTCTTTGTGCTTCTGTTTTCTCAAAATGCTACAGGAAGTGGAACTGGCTTCCCATTTTGCACTTGGCTTGAGAGTGTGAGCTCATGGGTAAAATGGGTTGGATATGTCAAACAATATATTTGGTATTTTGTTCCTCTAGCCAATAGATGGGGCTAGTGAGCAACAATAGTATATAAAGATTGTATGTTGGGGTATATTTGTCCCTCCAGCCACTTGATGGGGCTAGAGAGCAACAATAGTATATGGTGGACAATGACAGCTACCTCAAGTTCGCTAAATGTGGAGATTCTCAGCCATCCAGGTCATTATTATCTCAAAGGTGCTTTTTCAAAAGGCAACTGAACATTTTTTTCCTTGAGGAAGATGTTTCACTTCTCATCCAATAAGCTTCATCGCTTCTGGCAGGATGGGAGCAGCAATGGAAGAATTAGTTCTGACAGGATGGGGATGGGTGGTAGAAGGATCGTAGTTCTTTGCAGCCATCTGATCATTAGCATTCTTCCTGAGAGCTCTTGAGGTTATTTGGGGGTTTACCTGTGCCCTCAGGATCACCCGTATCAGAGTGCAAAGGGAGATGGAATCTTCTTGGAACTACTGAAAGGATTCTGTTGCAGGTAGTGGTGTATTATTCCTCCCTCCAGTTATTATTTATCATTATTATTATTTTATTCGATTTATATCCCGCCTCTCTTCACCCAATAGGGAACTCTAGGTCGCACTTTTGCTTTGCAAGAGATAGAATGAGACTGTCAGCATTCATTCCGTTAATTCTGTTAATTTCTTTGTCTTTGAAGTCCTTATTTTGGGAAGCTTTGAAGATTATTTTCACATGTAATGTGATGTGGGATACTTCCTGACCCTTTTTCTGCAAAGGGTGGCTTGGCTACGGAGGACAGAAATAATACGGGGAGGGGGAGCCTACAGAAACATGCTCAATGGAGACCCCCTTTGCCACTCACCGATCCTCTACGGAGCCTCCTTCTGGTAGGACAGGTATCTCTGCAGCCACTCAATGCAGGTCTCCTCCAGGAAGACTTTATTTCTCTGGGACCTCCTTGGATCATCCTCCCATTTCTCCTTGACCTTCTTGGCTTGGGGCTGAGCTGTCTCCCATCTGAAGGTCTCCTTGTCGAAGCTGATGAAGTCCATCCCATCACAGCCATAGCGCAAAAAGCCTCCTTTGCTCCCGTCTTCCCTGAGCTCACAGCCCAAAACCAGCTGCCAGGTGTGAAGCCCTGGAAGAGGCCCAGAGAGTGGTGGATGTGAATGAAAAGGACCTAAATTCCCCTAGAGAGCATTATAGCCAACCCCCCCCCACTCCCCAAGAATCCTGATTTCTCCTGTTCCTCTTTATCATAGAAGGAGAAATATCTTCTCCTTCTATTAACCCTCTTTGGTTGCCATCAGGCCATGAAGAATTGCTAGGTGAGGGAGAAAATCAGGAGTGAGGGGTTGGGGAAAGAAAACCTCACCCTTATGCCCCTCTGCTCACCTCTTGCCAGGTGGCTGAGTTCTGATAACTTCTCCATTTCAGCTCCAAACACCCATTCAAGGTCCCGAAATGTCTCCTTCTCCACCTGCTTCATCCAGGGCACCAGAGGCTCCATCTTCCTGGTGAGGCTGTCAAAGCGAGCGATGGGCTGGTCATCCAGGTTGCCCCTAATGAAAGACTGGCGCAGCCCCTGGCTGGGCTCTGGTAGATGCACGTAGAAGTAGCACAGGGAGTGTGTGGGAGGGCCTGGAGAGGGAGGGGGGAGAAGAGCAGAATTGGGGGGGAGCTTCAGCCCTGCAGTCCCACCCCCTTCAACAGTTCATTGTCAGAAACAGCCCCTCCCCAACAAGTTCTCTAAAGTAGCATAAATTGGTCCCCCGTTTTCACTTCTTCTTGGGAAGATCCATGCCTGTAAACTGGAAGGAAAGAGCCCCCAGCAGCCCTCGGCTGAGCTTGGGAACATCTGGGCAGGGCCACATCTGGTTAAGTTGCTCCCGCGGCTCCTCCGGGCTCTTGGGATTGCCAGGCAACTGCTTGTGGGCCTGACCTCCATGGCGACAGCAGACCCCACTTGGAAGAGTCAGATAGATTTTGCCGCCTCGAGTTCCCCAACGAGTGAAGAGAGGCGGGATATAAATCAATCAATCAAATAAATAAATAAATAAATAAATAAATAAATAAATAAATAAATAAATAAATAAATAAATAAATAAATAAATAAATAGTAGGAATTAGTACTATTTGTGGTGGTGATGAGACCAGTTATTGCTTTTTAAAATTTAAAGGTAAATTAGAGAAGAAATTCTGAAATAAGAATGGGGAGGAAGTTTCAACTAATTTACATCTATTTAAATTATCCTCGACTTAAATAAGACTGCTCACAGCATGGTTCATTAACAGTGAAAATAATGTACTCTATAATTTAACCTTACATGGAAGTTGAATTTACAGCTGTTAGAATTCAGTAGCCCATGCTTCCTTACATTCAAGCCACATTCTAGACCCAGTGGGAAATTACATCATCCTAAATCTTGGTGTCCCCATAGCATACCCAATACCATTTCCAGAATGTGGTTTGTGCTTTAGTGTGCAACATCCCAAGGGTCATGAATGGTACTTCCTTCAGCTGAAATCCTAGCCCTACCCAACATCATCTAACACATAAAAGGCCTTCTCTAATTGGAATGTGAAATCCTATGTAGCATTTTCCCTTCTGACCCATTGAGCTCCTGAAATACAAATTGCAGACATAGATAGAATTTAGAACAAAGACGGTTTAAGTTAGAGATAGCCTCTTGATTTTGAGTGCATTAAAAAGCACTCTGAATTACCCCCTAATGAGCTTGGTTTACATCAAGTTGGGACCATGAAGGAGTCTTAATAATGCATGACATTCACAGTCAGCCTGTCAATTGTAGGAACAGACCTTCACAGGCTTTGACCTTACAACTCAGGAGATAGATGTTATCTCAGCTATCTGGAGATGAAACACAGAAAGAGAAGGATCTGTTGCAGGATGAGCCTGCAGATCAGCAGCATTAAGATAATTGGCCGTCTGCTGCAGAAGAATAGCAGTAGAATAAGCCTCTTTAGACCTCTGACCTGAAGACGAAAAGATTCTCAGCCCTTTTATAGAGTAAAAGTGGAAGTGAATAGAACAGATATGTTTAATGAGGGCACCTTGAAATAAAGAGGTATGTCTTAGCAAAATTGGCATACCTGAGTCAATGCTATAAGGTGGATGGGCAGCTTTCTGTTACCTAGCAACTTTTTAACCTGTGATATCTGAGTATCAGTAATAATTTTTACATAAATGTGTGCTGCTTCTGATTTCCTGGCTGACCTCTGGATTAGTACAAAACTACACTCAGTTTTGATTCATGGATCTTGGATTTGGCTGCCTGGAACTTCCGTTTCTGAAATATGTTCTTTATGACCCCTTCTATGCCTATACCAGTGAGATTTACAGCTGACATAAATATCTATATCTATGTTTGACCTCTGTACTTGTAATTGCTGGCAGTGATTACAAGTGATTAAGAAAAATCCTGAATAAATAAATTTGACCTGAGAGTTTCAAATGGTGGGAGATGATCAATAATAATCATTCCATGAGCTATGGGCAAATCATTAAGCTTCAGGTTTAAGGTACCTCCCCTGCCAGGCAAGCATACAATAAGCTTTAAATCTCAGGTAGACAAAAACCCTGTCAGGGTTTTCTGGAAGAGATTTTTCTGAAACCGATATCTAGTTTTCAATATTATACAATATCATACAACAACTGAGTTGCTTATTTGGTCCAAAAATTGTCCTCCCTCCAGTATGATTTATAAATGAAAACAGTTTCGATAAAATTTAAACAGTGTAGGAAAACAGCAAATGAAGAACTATACAAAAACACTATACTAGAAAAATCTAAGCCTGATATCTTAACTGTAGAAAATCAAATTGTAATTTTAAAATATTTCCATCATCTTGTTGCTAATTTTATGCTAATCTTTGAGCACTCGGCTTCTGTGATTCTCAACTATAATAAAATATAGATGTTATTAAGGTTCCATTTAACAAGAACTCTGTGCCGCTCTTTTTGCTAATATGGGGGTCAGCATTTCTAATCTTCTCCATCATCTCCCTTCTGAATTCAAAGTGATGGATTCTCATTCAGCCTGAACCTGCAAAAGCTTTTTTTTCTTTTTCTCTTTCTCATATGCTGGTCCTAACTTCAGTTAGGCAGCTGCGGGAAAAACAAGGAAATCAACTCTCTGCCTTCCATGATTACTTCATGCTCCGAAAAACAGCAGTGTCAAAGCAACTTCAGGACCAATTGTTCGAAAAATCTGTAGTATTTTCTATAAACTTGTTAAAGTACAGCTTTTCACATGATTGGTTCCAAAGGAATGTAGTTGTTTAGTGTCTTCTGTTGGCAGGTAAAAATCAGAAAAGAATAGCAGAATGTTTTAGTAGGCTGTTTAGGCATCTCATCAAACAAGTCCTGCTTCCTCAATATGGCATATCTTCAACCGCAAGTCGAGTCAATCAAATGTCAACTCAGCAGTGTATCAGCCTCAGCACAGTAGTAGCAGTACAGAATTAACAAATGTGACACCACTCAGTAATATTTGGGGAGAAATGCGGCCTTAGTTTTCAGCTGAATGTAAGTTTTAAAGTATGCAAATTAAAAGAATGCTGGCACATTTCTTCTCTCAGAGCTTCCGGGAAAGGAGAAGGGCCACCAAATATGCAAATGCAAACCTGGTTTTTAAATTGCCTTTTGTCGCCTGCTGCAAAGAGTGAATAAAATCTGGTAATTATGTTATATTGATAGGCACACTCAAATAGCAAGAGTTATTTTCAGAAGGTTAATTATTTACATAACCTCTTTCTTTCCAGCTCATCATACCCTAACTCTGCAAAGAAAATAGCATTATCTTTGCTTGTTTTTCCAAGGCAGAAAGTTTATTACCCCCCCACCCAAGGTCTGGTAGAATAGCTAAAAAGTTTCATTTATGAATCTCATTCTGAATATCTGTCTATTGTGCCTATTGCATTGTGCATGTTTTAAATTTTTAACAATATATTTTTAAACTTGACATTTAAATAAAAGCCCTAAACATACATTATACCCTCTTTTCCTACATTAAGCCTAGTTTAAACACGTAAAGAAGCAATAGAATTAGAAATGCATAAAAATGTTCTGCCTGACTACTTAGTTTTGGGGGACCCAAAGCAACATTTTTTGCATAAAAGACCAGAAACAATTTCTTCTTGGAACATTTTATATGCTTAGTTTGCCACCATTTCCATTCTTTTTCACTTTTTATGGATGCACGAAAATTGGAGCAATTCTTACTGTGCTATCAGCATGGATATAATAATGAACTGATGTGAGACAAAATTCTAAAACCCTTCAGATATTTACCAAGATAAAGCAGAAGGAAAGTTAGGTAGAAAATGAGGTTCAGTGATGAAGGACTGCTAAAGCAAAAAGTTCTCTTATCCAGAAAAGCACATAACCAGGAAGAACCTATGCAAAGAGGAGCTAAATAACAACTCCACTTCCTGAGCCATTGAAGTTCAGTCGATTAATGGGGGAAGGGCAGATATACCCTATATTAAAATTACCTCCCCAATGTTTAGAATGAGCAATACTATACAGGTAGTCCTTGACTTACAATAGTTCATTTAGTGACCATTCACAGTTACAACGGCACTGAATAAACAGCTTATGACCATTTTTCACAGCCACAACTTTTGCAGCATTCCCATGGTCATGTGATCAAAATTCAGATGCTTGGCAACTGGTTCACATTTATGATGGTTGCTGTGTCTCGGGGTGTTTTGTGATGATCTGATAAGCAATCAGGAAGCCAGATTCATTTAACAACTGGATTATTACCTTAACAACTTCAGTGACTGACTTAACAACTGTGGCAAGAAGTGTTATAAAATTAGACAAAACCACTTAAATATCTCACTCAATAACAAAAATGTTGACCTCAACTGTGGCTGTAAATCGAGGACTATACCTGTACTGAATTCTCTTTTCCAAATTCTTGGACATCTCTTCTATGCCATAAAAAAGGTTCTTCTAGCTACTTTTACTTAGAGAACATTTTTAAGCTAATGTTGCATTACAAAGAAAGAGATTTTCTTCTTCCTTGTACTTTTCGCTATCACCAAAATTGCTCTGCTTCCTAATCTTAAAAAAGAGAGGGGGAGGCAGAATCTCTCACAACATCTTCCCCTGATGTTTGATGAATGAAAAGATTTTTTTTTTAAAAAAGTTTCAGAATGCTAAAGGAATGAATCAAAACACTAAAATACATCCCTCAACCTCTTTCTACTGAAAATGAAGGTAGTATTGGAACTGAACTATGCTTTCCATCTGGATTTCCTTTTTTTATTTCCTCTTTAGCAAAAAGAAATCAAAATAAAAATGCTTTCCATTAAAGTGAGTAAGAATGGGTGAGAGAGAGAAGAATACATTTTCAGCACAATGCTTAAAATAAAACAACATTTTGGATTTGTTAAAATCCCTGTTGTTGACGTTGCTGTGTGCAATAGAGACTATTCTCTTTCATCCTCTTCTACTGAAGTGGAACTAACCACCATAGTATTATTCCTTTTTCTAATGCTATTAGAAGATTCAACCTACAGAGGTCAACTCTATCTTCATAAACACTTTTAGCTGTAAACCTGTCCAGATAGTAATTTCCCTTGACATCAGTCCGTACTTTGCTATAGCTTGTTTTAGTTTGTAGTTTGATTATAATCAAATATTCCTTAATTCGGGGTTATGATTCACTAATTATATCTAGAGATGCTTCAAATAACCATGATTTCCTGTTCTTAATAAGAAAGCTTTCCTGTAATAAATGTACTGCTTTTAAGTGCCTTGGGATTTTCATTGTTCCTGCAGCTCCAAACTTTCATAGGTACCAGTGTGAAGTTGTGAATGTATTGTTATTCATAATTGTCATAAATAGAGATATGGTTGGGGTGAGTGTATCTTGTATCAAATTCTATTCTTTAATTTTTTTTATTTAAAACATTTGTAAAGCCATCTTATTTGAACTCTGGGTGGCTAGATTTAAAACATTGCTAATAAAACCAAATAACACATATATCTACTAAAACCAAACATTAAAAACATAGCACCAAAATGAAGGCTCCTTGTGGAGTTCCTCGTTAAATCCTCTCTTCCACCTCACCATATCTCTTCACTTGGGGGAAAAGCCAGGTCTTAATTGCTTGACGTAGAACATTTATTTGGATGTCCCTGCTACTTTGTTTAAAAGGGAAATATAGTCTGCAGTTAAGTAAAGCACCAGTTTCAACTGTTATGCATTACCCTTAGATTATTTGGACAGTAGTTTAAAATATCCATTAAAAGTATCAGAAGAGTCATGATGACTGTGTCTATAGATCAGAGGTGTCAAACTTGTGGCCCATGGCGGGCCAGATGCATCATGTGCTGGCCCCGCCCCAGCCTGGTTTAGCAAAGAGGGGTAAAGGCCCGATATGTCACATGACATAACCATGATGATGCAAGTTTGACACCCCATGATAGGAAGCTCATGAGCAGGATTCAGTATAATAGCACAATCTCATGCATGTTCTTGAATAAAGGGATGTATTTCTTTCATAACTTATAACCTTGTGTTCTAGGAATTTGTCCAATCTCATTTTTGAAATTATACCTGTTGGTGTTAATTGCTTTATATACGAGAGTATAAAATATAAGAACTAATACTAGTTTTAAATCTGTAGTTTATCTGCCATCGTTTGACCTAACCGGATGAACCTAAGTGCTTGTATTGTAAGAAAAGGAGAATCAGTTTTCTCTGTGCACTTTCTCCTTAACATCTGTGATTTAATATACAGTAAACATCTCGAGTTCCTTGTTGCTCACATTTTAAGGTGAAATACTGTCAAATCTTGTAAACTTTTCATATAGAATTATAGTAGAACTTCAATCATTTTGATTGTTCTTATCTACTCTATTTCCATTCATATATATATATATATATGAATGTGTATAATTGTAGTTATTACCAGAGGAATACACAAGTACTTTTTTCAGTGATGAAGATATATACATATAAAATTTAATATATGCTCCAAAACACTGAAAGAAAACCAAAGGACATAAAACAAGCATTTTAAAATGTCGTGAAAAGAGCCATTTACTTTCATCATGTTCGATTATTATGACTTCCTTAAGAGTGTGAATCTGCTCTAAAACATATTACCCAACAAAAGACAAATTCTTCTTTTCATCCAGGAGAGTAGCAAAAAATGTATCTTATTTAGTTTGAAACACCATTTGAAGTTATTTAACAAGGCAAAAAGAGCACCTGGTGCTTTCCCAACATTCAATCCTTCTTTGAAGCAGCCCCCCCCCCCCAAAGCTTTTAGGCATGTGCAGAAAACGGTTCTGCCAAAACTGCTGCTGAAAAGAAACAATTTACTTTATCTGACGCATCCAGGTGGAACATGCAATTCAGTCTCACTGGAGCAGTTCTGCTGAGCAAATTGGTGCTATTTTGCATAGCCTAATAATTGGATGGTGATGATGAT
>JANHGC010004130.1:32853-49864 GCA_027560395.1 Boaedon fuliginosus | reverse complement strand
TTGTTATCTGGACAAGTTGGCGTTTTGCCCAGAAAAGTATGAAAGCTTGCCAGAGGCTTTTGGGAAGGTTGAACTTTCTATTGGAATATTAGGCACTAAAGGAGTCTGTGCTTTTAAGGAAGAGCCTCGATCTGTGTGTTACGGGCGTGGAACACAAGAATGCTTTAATCCAGAAACAGTACACAAGAGTGGAAATAGAAGACCCACCCCCCAAATATATATATCTATATATATATCTGGAATGAATGCTGTATATCCCCAAACCTTGCTTGAATCACTGCTGTCTCTGTTGGCGATATTATGAATTGTAGGGATGAAAGAACCAAATTCATTATGCTGTCATTTAAAGAAGCAGTAACTGAAATCCGCTCAGCAAAATCTGCTTTAATAGCGCATCACCAGGGCAAACATACCCACATTTTAATAGCAGACAGTGATTTAATTTGCTATTGTAATTCTATTGTTCTAGCCTTGAAGTGATTGCTTTCTAATGGCCCATATCAGAAATGTAATACTCCAAGAGAAAAGAAAAACAAGCCAATTTGTCCTCATTTGAAAACTTATCTTGATCTCATCTTTGCTTTAATCTGTCCGGTGAGGTTAATATGGGGAGGTTATAAATTGCTGCCCTTAGATATGAGCTGCCAAAAGTCACTGGTGAAAGGGTGGTTGATGTGAAGAGCCAGAACAATAAATGAAACTGGTTGGAACCTCTGTGGTTAGACTGTTGTCAGTTTTCTCCTTCTTCTCTCTGCTTTCCATCCCTCATGTGTTATTCCTTTTCACTTGGAGAAGACAGCGATGAATTGACTTCTCATATTTCTGGGATGTTCATCACCTCTCTACCATTTCTATCTATCTATCTATCTGTCTGTCTGTCTGTCTGTCTGTCTGTCCGTCCGTCCGTCCGTCCGTCCGTCCGTCCATCCATCCATCCATCCATCCAAATTTGCATTAATTTTAATTGGTCTTTACAAATTTCTTCCTATTTCCCTGACTTGAAAAACCACCCAATTGTGGTAATCAAATAAAAACTATTTGAATGAAACAATCCCATGTGTTTTGGATTTAAGAACTATAATTTGTTGAATAAGCTGTGATAACCTTTTTATTGAGGCTGCAAAATTTATTGTATGGCGTATGTTCTTAAAAGATGGTTTATTTTTACTGAAGTTTAATATTTTAGTAGAGATGGGGAAAGAAGTTGGCAACTTTGTTTTCACAGCATACTTTGTGTTGTGGATTAATGTACTATATGTGTCAATTACAATCTACATCTTCATCAAATTCATGAATATTTGGGCCGAGAGCATCTTCAGAAGCATAGGAACAATGGAACAATCATGTGATTTGTTTTCCTGTCTGCTAAACCACCACCACCACCAAAAAAAAAAGAGTCATAAAGATGCATACAGTGTTAGTTTATGTGTTTAACTATGTTTTGTTAATTGGCACAGGATTGAAGCCAGTTTCACTGTTCTTTTGGATATGTAGAAATAAGAATTTGTTACCCTGAAGCATTATCTCTTTGGATTCAACTACCTCTTTGGATTCATACCACAAACCTTCATTATTAATTAGTAAGTTACATTGATTGGTGGACGGCAAAAGTCCATGGCTGTTCCACAAGGGAGGTCAAAGGATGGCAAAGAAAGACAAATGGTATGTGTGATGACCTAATAACACGAATGCTGTGATTTATAGACATGTATCAGCTGTCCTAATATTATATAATTATACAGAAGCATTTGTGGGATTGTATGATTAGGCTGCATCATTCTTTTGTAATTGTCTGTGAACACTACTGCAAACATATGTCTTCATGGACTATTTTCTGAGGCTTATTATATCATGCAGATAAAACCATAAAATAATTTAAACCTTGTTTAGAGTTTGAACTGACAAATAGGTTTCATTCCAATTGTTACAAAATTCCATGCTTGCACCAATTGGCCCCAAACCTCCCAGGCATATACCTTGCATTTTCCAGATGAGCACTGGTGTGTGTATGTGTGTCATGAATGGGTTTTTGGCTTCTTTCCCCCCAAAAATGGTGCCAAAGGGGACCTCCCCGCAACATTTCACTGCCAAGCTCTACTGCAGATGTGCACAGGGCTCCAGGCAACAGAAGCTCTCCAGCCAATAGAGGCAAGGCATGCAAAGAATGCTGGGAATTGTAGGCTGCATCATTCCCTGTGAAGAAGGAAGCAGTCAGGGAGGGAGGGAGGAAGAAAGGAAAGAAGGAAGAACAAAGGAAGGAAGGAAGATGGAGGGGAAGAGAAGTGAGGGAGGAAGGAAGGATGAGGAGGAAGGAAGGAGCACAGGGAGGAGATAAGGAAGGAGGGAGGGATGAAGGAAGAAAGGAAGGAAAAACAAAGGAAGGAACATAGCGAGGAAGAGAAGTGAGGGAGGAAGGAAGGAGGGAGGGAGGAAGGAAGGAGGAAGGAAGGAAGTCCCATAAAAAATTACCTGGGCAACGCCAGATCATCAGCTATTTTATCATAAATATCACCAATAGCATTTCAGGCAAGGCTGCTTGGAACTGCTTGGAAGTTGGTCATTATTCTCATGGAGTCTTCCTTGAAAGTTAGCAATAGCAATAGTTCTTGGACTTACATACCAATTCATTGTACTTTGCAGCACTCTCTAAGCAGTTTACAGAGTCAGCATATTGCCCTGAACAATCTGAATCCTCATTTTACTGACCAAGGAAGGATGGAAGGCTGAGTCAATCTCGAAGTAGTCAGGATTAAACTCCTGCCTGTGGGCAGAGTTTGCATGCAACACTGCATTCTAACTACTGGACCACCACAATTAGTAGGAGTTAATTGCAAGTGCCATTATTTCTCAGCGACCCCACTGTTTTTTTACATTGGTGATAACCAAAAGTTTCTAAAACCCTCCCTTGTTTCTTTCTTCTCGTTCTTTGAGGTCTCCTACATGGATATTCTCAAACTGTGGTCATAGTAGGAGATATCAATTGTCTCTTTCCACATCTGATGGCAATTTCTCCAGGGATGGGTTTCTCCCAGTTCGCTGGTTACCCGCTTTGTGGATGTGCTTCTCGATCGGCTGTCAAAAGCTGATTGGGAAGCGCTGTGCGGGATCGCCTTCAAAATCTTTGTGGTGTTGGATCAGAGTGTTTGCAGAACATCATGAAGATTTTGAAGGCGATCCCACGCAGCGCGCTTTTGACAGCCGATCTGGAAGCGCATCCACAAAGTGGGTAACCAGTGAACCGTGAAAAACCCAACCCTGAATTTCTCACTTACAAAGCAATAGTTCTGAATACCTGGAATACCAGGAAAGGAGGCAAGCAAGAATATTGATATGATTTTAACTTGTTTAAGTTTAATAAGGCCCTATATTTCTAATACCACAATCATAAGCCTTAATGGATGTATCAACATCGCTAGAATGGAATATTTCACCAAAGTTTTAATGAGATTTGTTGCTATAACTTTCAGCCTATTCAATTATAGTTGTAGTGAATGTAAAAAGCTGCTTTCATAAAAGGTACTGTATATTCACACTCACTGTTTGAATTGTTCTTTTATTGTGCTCATGTTGGACTGAAATATTCTGACAACGGTTTACAATGCATTTCAGTCTGGATTGGAAGCTGCTCTAATTGGATAAAATGTCTGCCTTCCCACCTTTCTATATCAGCATTTAAATTTAAATATTATTTAAATAATAATGTTATGACAAAGCATTTGGAACTTTGAAGGGACAGATTGTATTGTATTAAAGGTATTAAAGATTTGCAGCCCATTTTTTCCAAACTGATAAATACATCCACTTCATTTGATTTTAACCAGTAATCTAAGTATATTACACTGCTTCAGCCACATTTTCTGACGAAACCATGAAAGCAATGTTATAGGCACTATACTGTAGCAATTGAGATATTATTAATCCATGTATACATCCAACAAGTTATTTTGGTCCTATTTCAGTTTTAACTAATGAGAGTTGCTCTGCAATCAGCTTCAGATTTAAGAACACCTTTAGCACCTGATCAATGGGAACCATGCAACCCAATCCAATAAATTGTGAGTGCTACACAATAAATTGAATGTTATCTCGTGTTCACTGATTTTCTGTTTATTGGTCTTAATCCAATTCTGTCTTCTTTCTGAGTATTATTTAGATACTCTCTCTGAATATTAGATAAGAGTTAACTCTATCTGAACCTGATAAAAACCTGATGAAAATAATCTGAAATGGGTGTCATTCATGACTTCTGTGCATGATTTAAAGCAACAATTTTGCTTTACAAGTTTGCACATATAATATATAGCTGAAATGTAAAGTGTTTTTTTTTAGTTTAAATAAATTATCTGCCTTGAAAATGGCTGAGGAGACACAGAATCCATTCTTTTCCTAAATATCAAGCCCAAATCCAAGAACCAGCTCAAAATCTGACTTTTAAATGGACATTTTTTTCTTGCCCTAAAATAACTCTATTCTTTGATTTGATATCTAATTTCTATTCATTCAAGTCTTGAATTTTCTTTCCAAAATACCTGGGTTGTTATGTTTCAAGGGTATTACGTTTCCCTTTATTTTTCCTTCTTGCCCATTTCATTTGAATTGTTTCTCCCACTGGTTCTCTTTGCATCCTTCTATTTCAGTTCATTTTTAAAACTTCCTTTGAAAAGCCAGCCCTTGACTCTTTGCTCAACATTCCTGTATTGTTTTCTCCTATAGTTTAAAATGTTTACATATCAATTCTGCTATTCTTCTCATTTACATCATTTTGATATTGAGATGTGTGACCTCCAGTCAACTCCATACTTATCAGAAATAGGCTTTATTATGTTTTCCTGTTTTCCTTCTTCATCATTCCTTTAGCTTATCTCCTACAGGTCCTGTTAGATTTCTGCCCCCTTCCCCCATTTTGTTTTATATCCCTTAAACTTTTTCCAATACAGAACTACAGATAAAGAAAAATAATGTAAAAAACATGTACGAGCTCAAGGGCAGCCTTCAACTCTGCCCAATCCTTTCCAAATGCTGCGTTTAGAGGCAAGAAGGGAACGCTAAATAGAACATGAACCTCACAATGTTACGTTTGCCTTAATTGGCAAAAGTCTCTCTGAGTTAAGGCAGGGAAATTGGTGTACTTTGTTGTATAAATAAATATGTTCATAATTTGGCACTGGTGTATTTACGTTCATTTTTTTTTCCACTGCAGAAGGCAAATAGGTCCTTCGTGCAAACCTGGTTTGTTAATGTTAATGTGCCAAGATCTAAAACTGATTATGGAAAGGCAGATTGCTATAGGCCTAAGAGCTGGAATAGGTGTGTGTGTGTGTGTGTGTGTGTGTGTGTGTGTGTGTGTGTGTGTAAATAAAAGGTAATATACACCTTCTGACCAGGTTGCAAACATTAAGAACTATGCTTGCAAGATCCCTATCTATACCTCAGTAAGTATCAAAGAATCAACATCAGGGAGGTGGGGAAATCTCCATTATAAAATTAGTAGATGGGAATTTGGAATTAGAGCAGAAACCTATAGATATTTCAAGAAGAAGGGGTGAATGAGAACTATGGAAGATAGGTACCAAAAGTTGTATGAAATCTACAAAAGAATATCATAGTATTAACCATTATTAGAGATTAAACTTTAAAACTACTATTCACGTGTCAAAATATGGCATTATATATTGGATGTCGAGCTCCTGCTTCTATATAATGCTTTAAATGTACATTTAAAATATGAGTATTATTTGAATCTCCAAGACTGATGTAAGCCCTGATAAAGTCAGTAGGTCTTATTTTCAGTAATGATTCCCAGAGCTTTGTGTACAGGTATCCCTTCTTTTCTTTAGTTTCCCCATTTTCTGTGAGAAATTAAACCAGCCATAGTCTCTGCTAAAGCTTTCAATATAATATTTATATGTATAGACATATCAAGCTGTTTTGACAATAGTGAATGAGAGAATAGAAGATTGTTTCTGTCAACTAAATAAATAATGCTTGAATTACATTGGGTCAGGATTATTATTTTCTGGGACCCAGTGAATGGAAGATGAATTATAAATCATTTAAAAATCTCCATTTGGCCACTTCATGAGGAAGGAAGGACTCTTTGGAGAAGAGCCTAATGTTAGGAGTGATTGAGGGCAAAAGAAGAAGGGGACAACAGAGAATGAGGTGGCTGGATGGAGTCACTGAAGCAGTTGGTGCAAGCTTAAATGGGGGACACTGGGGGATGGTAGAGAACAGGAAGTCCTGGAGGAATGTTATCCATGGGTCACAATGGGTCGGACTTCTCAACTAACAGGAACAACTTATTGTAGCAACAATCTCAATAAGTTTTAAAATTATCCTATGATTTCCTAAACTACAGTTTAAAAAGGGAGAGAAACAGCATTTTCTGGTGGTATTGCTTAAAAGAAACTAATTGCCACCAAGAAGCTGCCAATTTACTCTAATTTTATATTTGACATAGCATGAAGACCAGTGATGATATTCTAACCAGTTTGCATAATTGCAGGGTTGCGCTGAACTGGAAAGAATATCAGTGCTGACCGTGTCCACCTGCCTCTTCCCAGAACGCCAGCTGAGCAAGCTACGCTCTGAAGAGGCATGTACACTCCGCGATCTCGCAGCCAGTTACAACACACTGCCTGCGAGGCAACTGGGGGGATGGATTCAGTGTCGCATGGCCCGGCGGCCAGTTTTAACTGGCTGTGAAATCGCAGAGTCCAACGTGCCACCTCAGAGCGTACCATGCTCAGGTGGTGCTGGAACGGGTTAGGGACGCAGTCAGGGCTGTTATTCTTTCTGGTTGAGCACAACCCTGCAATTATGCGAACTGGCTAGAATATCATCACTGATTAAGGCATGCTGTCTGGAAATGCCTTTTCCTATTCTTCATAAGCCCCACTCTCACTGGAAGTTCAACTGAGAAAGCAAGAGACAGATGGAAGAAAAAAGCTGAGGAAGCTTGCCAATAATGTTCAACAAGATCACAATACAAGACAGCAGAGAATTGGCATATTTCAGTGGATACAAGGGATGAAGATTTAACATTAGTTCAAAGAATGATAGAACATGCTGTAAGAACTGGCAGAGGAAGCAATTTTCTGGCTATAAAATCACAAACAGAGTAATGACCAAAAGCAAGATATCTTCTGAAATCTTGCATCAGTAGATGCAAAAGACAGCTTTCAGACCCTTGAAGAAGAAACAGTCACTGGACCTTCAAAAGAAAGGCAAAAAAGACAGTATGGAAAAGACAGATGACATTAGATCCCTGAAAGGTGGAGGGATTGTAGCTGAACTTGGAAGAAAACAGGAAAACAGAGAAGAGTCTTGATAGCAGATGACTCACTATAATGAGCAACTAAAATAGATATGTGAAGTCCATTGGTATGTGAAATACACTGTCAATTAGTAAAGATCCTGCAGAAGGACTTAAAGATTTAGCAAGTCCACTGGCAATGATATCCATATTCAAATGACCATGAACTTTAATGATTTTTAGAAAGCTCAAGATATTGGGAAATCAAATTCAACCATATAATATTCCCAAATCATTGCAGATAGTCCAAGGATATAATGGTTGATAATATAAAAAGTTGCCCAAAAAATTCAGTAGGACCAGAAATGTTGTGTTCCCCCTATTTTAAGTTTTACCTATTTTACCTATTTTTAGGTAAGTGAGTGACCAATGAGTGACCAATAGAGTTTCCATATCAGGCACAGGCTTGAACACTAATTGAAATGACTCCATTTCCACTAGAGCCAATAATATAATTATTAAAATGCAAGTTGGGTGATGGTTCCTGGATCCAAGATTGTGCTTTTAGGGATGGCACTTTTAAGGATCCTTTCAGAGTTCCTGGCTTCTCTTTCTCCTAGAATGAGGTAGTAACCAAAGTCTGTATCAGTACTATTTCTCCTCTGCCAGTATGTACAACCATATAGGTGTCATATAGGTGTCATATAGGGGTGTCAAACTCAAGGCCCATGGGCTGAATCTAGCCCTCAGGGTGCTTAAATCTGGCCCATGGGGTGGCTTGGAAATAGCAAAGAACCAGCCCACAGTGCCTCTGGCAGCCCAAATGGGGCATGGGGCAGGGCATGTGCAGCCCCTGTGACCTGTTTTCATCCTGGATGGCCTCCTGCAGCACTCTGCCAGCAAAAAAATTGTTCCAACTTCTACCCTCAAAACGTCACTATAGGTCACTGCACACCAGAACAACTAGACACAAGGACAGTTTTTTTTCTGAATGCCATCTCTCTGCTAAACACTGTCAAATTATTACTAGGATTGTATTACTAGTACTCTCCTCATCCTTCCTAGTACCTATCTCTTTCCACTCATGACTATAACTGTGTTGCTTGTATCTTTACAATTTATATATTTTTTATTTTTTTCCTAGTATGATTTGATTGCTTACTAGTAACCTATGACTATCACTAGTGTTGTATCTATGATTCTTACGATTCTTGATGAATGTATTTTATTTTATTTTTTTCTTCTTTATGTATACCGAGAGCATGTACCCCAAAGACAAATTCCTTGTGTGTCCAATCACACTTGGCCAATAAATTCAATTCATTTCAATAAATTCAATTCAATTCAATTAAAAATGTATCCAGTTTTGGCTGTAAGGGTGCTGCAGGAGGTGTCCATCCCATGTACCCCTCCTGGCCAGCCCTCAGAGGAGTACAATGCTGATCCGGCCCTCAAATCCAGTTTGACACCCCTGATATAGGGCATGGTTCCACAACACAGGGGATATAATTCACCAAAGATTCCATCTACTTCCTCAGGTAACAGCATCAAACATCCGCCAGATCATCTCACAACCTGTCATGTTCTTGGAGTCTGTCCATATAGCTTCCAAGTCTGAGTGAATGCAAGTGATTTTATCTGGAAAAGTTCCACTGCCATCTCAAAGTTTCCCACTATATTTACTCTGACCCATATTTCCCTAAAATAGTCTATACCCATTTTAAGAGGATATAGAATAATGGCAAAGAAGTAAGTCTACCTTGTCCACTCATTCACTTCTCTCTACCACCAGTGTTTCTCTAAGCATGTCTTCTGACATTTAACTCCTGGAGTACTTCAAAAATGAAAGAACTCCCCAATATCAACATATTGTATAGAAGAGAACTTTTAGTGCAAACCTGTCACCATCTTCTTGTTCCACAGGTTGACTAAACTCTCTACAGAATTGCTCATTAGGTTTCTGAGCAATTCAGTTCCCCTTAAAATCCAGTTCAGTCATAAGATGCTTTGGGTGAACCATTCAAAAGGATATAACCTCTGCAAGAATCATGATACTATTCAACTGATCCATCATGAAAAAAATCACAACCTTATACTCACCACCACCACCCAAATGATCCAGGGTATAAAAGAAAGATTTAATGTGTGGCTTTCATTCTGCTTTATGATCACCTGGGACAATCCTATAATTGTCATGTCATGATTCCATCTCTAGCATCTCTGGGCATTATCAGTCCCCAAGCAGTGAAGTTCCTAGATATTGAAGTGGCCTCAAAAAGAGTTATTTTGCTCTCTTCCTTCATTCTCTTTATAAAAAGCCTGTATAATAAAGAAGCAAATGTAAAGTTAAATTGTCTAGAGAAGGAATTAACATAACAAAGCCCAGTGATTAAGTTTGGTGACTATGTGGATAAAGATGAGGAAGGAAAGAAGAGAAGGAAGTTGAAGAGTATAAAGGGAGCTTTGTAGATAAATGCATGTTGGATTTGTTAATTTAAGCTTGTAATTAAGAACTCACATGCCGACACACTCATCAAATTGATAAGAACACAGATTTGTAAATTATTTATTGTGTTGGACTTTGTATAAGTAAACTGTAACTTGATCCTAATCTATATTTATCAATTATTTTTTCCTATCCACTATATATATATATTCTTTAAAAAAGAATAATATGTAAACATAAGACCTATTACTAAAAGACCTATCTATATACTACTAAAAATCTCATGTCTGTTTGTAAACTTCAATTGGGTAAGACGTTGCATCATAAGGCAACAATTTTTGAATCAATGTATTTCAAATTGGCTAAACTACAGAATGTTAGACCATTCACTCCCAAGGGATGCAATAACATTTAGCACTTAGATATTAATTTTTATTATTATTAAATTTTTATGCCACTCATCTTGCCAAGGTGACTCTATGTGATTTATAGTCATTAATGAGGATTAAATGTCTAGCAATGTGCCTGCTATGATAAAAGAAGGAAATAGTTATCTGACTGGGGTTAGAATAAAAATAATATGCAAGAGTAAATGGGAAGAGCAAGCTTGTCTAAGCAGTCTCTCTTTCAGGTATTAATTGAAAAAGTCAGGTCAATCTGCAGGACAAGGACACATAAGCTGGATGGGAAGATAAAATGAATGAAAATAGGGTTCCAAGTAAACAAAGCAGAGTATTCTTTAAAAATAAAAATGGAAAAGAACCCCTCTGTAAGGGAAACGGACAATTAAGAAGTTTGATAGACATAGATGATAGATAGATAAATGATACCATGTGTGTGTGTGTGTGTCTTCATAGGTTTTCATGGGTGTTTGTGTATGCAAAGTTGATGTCTCGGGTTTCTTCCCATGTAATTGTTAGCAAGTCTTTAGAAAGATAGTGGCAATGTTTCAACAAAATCACATTTGTCATCTTCAGGCTGATGTTCTCTATTTAACCTGTATGGGCACATTGCGTGATCATAGCTGTCACTCATCAGAATGGAAGGATTTATACTCCTTGCAGGTACAGCTGGTCATTTGCATTCTTTTAGCAAGTCATTAAGGTCATCTGGAGGTTTATCTGTGTCACCAGGGGTCACCTGACTGGTGCAAATGGTGTGGAGCCTTGTTGGAACTGCTGAAATGATTGTATTGTAGATTGGAGATAGATGATATAATATCCCTCCCCCGCTGTTGAGAGCAGGCTGTTCAATTTTAATTAAAGAGGCCATCTATGTCACAATCATCAATCTCCAATCTACAACACAGTCCTTTCAACAGTTCCAAGAAGGCATTAACAACCCTCTGAAAGAATGAAAATGTCCAGCTGTCTGCAAGGAGTATATATCCTTCCATTTCCTACCATCCAGTCAGAGCTGAAGAAGCTTCTTGGATAAGAAGTGAAATGCCTTCAAAGAAAGTACAGTTGCCTCTTGAAAAAGCACCTTTGGGACTACCATTCTGGTAGTGAAATGTATTCTTAATTTTCTGAACTTTCCTCTAGTTGCAGGAGGTTATGTATGGAACCCTTGTGCATAATAACCCTTGTTATTATGGCCAAAGGTCATGTGTGAATATTCTTTCATTCATTGCTGAGACATTTCTCCTGGTTCCATGGACATCAGTTCAATCATAGAGAAGACCCAATCTCCCACTGGACACTTTTTGAATGGAAAGGAATGGATAAGGAAAGATGGTGGAAATATTAGTCACAATAATAGCATATCTTGTCATTTCTATCACTAAAATAATCTTAAAAATTCTACCCACAGAAATCAGAAAGGAATAATCAAATATGATGTATGAAAAATAGAATACTATTCTATAGACATATTTTTGCCTTTCTTATTTCAAATGTATATTTTGAGATCTTTCATATCTCAAAGGCTTATTTTGGCATTTCATATCTCAAATGTAAGGCACATGCAAAGTGGGACACATGCAAAGTAGGGCGTGGCAGGGATGAATAGCCGTAGGAAGTCACATAGCACAAAGAGTAGTTAGACTTGGGCAAGAAGATTATTCTATGCATTGAAGCTTCACAGAACTTCAATTCAAAGCTAGACTTCACTTCAGAACACCTTGTTGCTTCATGTCTTATAAGCGAAGACAACTTTTTATGTTATTCTTAGCCAAAATAACATGTTTTCTTTCATGACTGTTAACATCAGAACACTGGTAATGGTTGTTGTTTTTTCTATTTCTCATTCTGAGAGCAGAATGAAAACTGATGCCATAAAGAAAACCCAAACACAAGGTACACCCACCACATGATGTCTGGTTAATGCATAACTCCAGGAAATGAGCAGAGTCATTTCAGTCGCACTCTTCATTGGAACAGTAATAACCCATGAGTCCATTTTCCCTAAAAGCCCTGGAGGCAGAACAAAATATCCTGTCAAAATGTATCAGCACGGTGGAACAAGGAAAGAGAGGGAGAGACACTATGCAATCAGATGATCAGCTAAAAATGCTCGCACTATGAATGCTGTTGTTCTTCACAGTCAATGTTCAGCAATTTTTAATAAAGATGTTTTTCTCCAAGTTGTGTTTATCTTTTTGTGCCATTATTTTACTTTCACAATCTACAAACCAATGTAGATTTCAGAAGAATAGAACGCAAATGACATTACATCCTGGAATAAAGAGGCAAGACAAAGTAAGCTGATTGAGTTTCTTAAGCAATAAGAATATCTGCAGTGATGATGAGTTTTTCGGGACAATCACTACTGAAGGATCTGCTGAGCCATTGTATTTGCTTATAATAGGGCAAACTTATCCCTGATCTGAGCTAGAAGTAAAAGAAGGTCTTCTTTCAATGGATATTATCTCTTCAAATATTAACAAAACCTTGCAGAGCAACTTCTCTCAGCCCTAGAATTCAAGTCAGGTGAGAGTACATGCAATAAATTTGGGGAACAGTAGAATGTCTCATGATATTTGGCTAAGATCTAACACTGCAATTTTTCCACTGCCAATTGTGAGCTTTAAAAAACAACTAACACTATATATATATACTTTTACTAAAATATAAATAACCATAGGCAAAGCTGTCTTATGCTCCAGTTCTCATTTTGATTGTTTGATTATATGCCATCAGGTTGTGACTCTATGCCATCAAGTTTGATTATATGCCATCATTAGCAACTACATAGATAGATTTTCTCTATGATGATTTGCCCCTAGTCTGATCTTTCAGATCTTCCAGTGGTGCATCCATTGCTATTCTAACTGAGACCACACACCAAATGTTGCAGGTCAACATTTCCTCTCTCCTTCCATTTCTCCCACATGAAGGCCTTCTCCAGAGAACTTAATCTTTCCATAAGGTGCATGAAGTAGGATGGTCATTTGTGCCTCAAGAAAGAACTCGGGGTTGATTTATTCAACGAGTTAGTTATTTTCATTTTACTAACCCTAAATTTGTTCATTTCCATATCAATGAATTTGTCCCCTTCCCTCCCCAAAAATTGCACTAGCAAATTTATTTGTACTATTGTGCTCATACTCATGTATTGTAATGTTTGTATTTTTGTATCCACATTACCTGATCTTTATTTTTTTCCTTATTTTTCTGATATGATTTCTGTTACATGTGGTTACATATTTTTATTTAAGACTGTACATCTTTTGAATTGGAAAGTCTGAAGGTTCAGATTGTGGTGTATTACTTTCAGTTTATATGGATCCATTTAATAAGTGAACCAAATAAATACTTCCTTTACTTCCTTGAAATAAAAATAGTCTTGCCCTCTGTGCCACTTCTACTAAATATTTAGCTGATACTGAAGAGAAATTTCTCCTTGATATTACTAGCTTTGTGGAATAATTTTCACCTGTGTTATACAAAACTATTAGAGAGACATATTTTGAAAAACAACCTTTGTAAATTGGTCTTTGCCAAATATTAAATTGTTTCCCCAACATTTATATTTAATAACCTACCTTTATTCTGTTTTTTAATTGTATTTATAAACCCCAGTATATTTTTTCCTGACTGAAAAACACTTAAAAAAAAAACAAATAATTAAATGAGAAACCACAAATTATATCCAATTCCTAGGCACATTAGTATTAGGATGGTGACTTGTATTGCTGTTTGTGATATGAGTTTCAGTAATTTTTCTAATAATCAATTTAAAAAAACAGGGAAGGAAACCCCGGAAACCCAAAATGGGCAGAACCAAACTGAACCAGTCTTATACTATCTTACAAGATAATGTCTTCTGCATTCACATGCAGAAGAAACAGTAATCAAATAATTATGTGATATTTTAATTTGCAACATTTTGTCCATACAGCACCAAAAATGCCATACTAACTATCACAGTCTGGAATACTAACCATAGGAGTTTAACAACTGGATTACAGCATTATGGAAAACAAACTTGAATGAGTCCTAAAATACATCTGTTGCTAACAATAAAGCTAGACAAGTTGGTGAAAAGGCATCTAAACTGTTGAAAACCTTGTAAGCTGATCCAGGTAAAGTGTCATTATGAAATTGGTAAGCAGAAATGGAAAAAGATATCAGTGGGAAATATAATGGGGAAATATCATCTTGTATTTCAATACCGAATATAACATTGCATTACTAAAATCACACTAACAACAAACCTGCAATTGACAGCTTCTTTCAAGTCATAGAGTAGATAACTTCACTTTATTTCTCTATATTAGCTCTGAAAAATCTATTCTCTAACTTTGGCTTTTGTATATAGGACCTTTGGGGTGATCCACAGCCACACTTTCCATATATTACAACCCTCCCCATGCCTAAAAAACCTACCACATACATAGTTCCTTTTTGGTATGAAATTGTTTTGTGCTATCTGTGCTGTCTGAACATAGATAAAAATGCTGCATCTATTTATTATTGTTTACTCTGATGCTCTGATAACTGGCGGATCTCCATTCTTATCTTATGACAAATTGTTTGCTCTTAAAAGTAATTTCTAATTTACTAAACATGTTCAAATCCCACAGTTGCTTACTTACTTGCACATATATTTACTACTGTGATTTATAAATTTACCTGGTGTTATGTTATGAAATAATCCTTTCATTACTTTCTTTAATAAAAAATATATACAAGCCACATAAAATATACACAAAGACTCACTAGTAGTTAACGGATAGTCCTGATTATACAATATTCACAGATTAAAAGACCACTGAATTTTTCTCCCCCTCTATTTCTCATTAAATATTCTATGGAGAAAGAAAGCAGCAAGATTGTTTGTTTTCTTATCTCTTGCACTTTCCATGCCAAAAAGGATTATTGAAAATTGGTATGAAGACCATTTTTCCTGGGATCTGATATAAATGGACTATAGCTGGATTCTTGTTTATAAAAGAAGAAATAATGAACTGGGTGGGGAGTGGGGATTTACTTATATAATAGCTGATAGCATTTAAAAAAACATCCTTGCCAGGTGAGAGAGAGAGACTGTTTTATAGTAAGTAAAAGAAACAAAATCTACTTTAACCAGGACCATCATCCATGCTGGGGAATAGCAATTCACAGCACAAATTCAACATTTTATTACAAGGCTAGATACCGTGAGGTGTTATCTGGTAATATGCAGTATGTTTGAAATTCCTGATCTGCATTTATGATTTTATAGATTGTATTCATTGCACTGAATATATGCAGAACCAGAAAATTTTGCAGATTTTTTTTAAATTCTATTTGTAGATCAGTCTTAAAATTTGTGAACAGTTGCTGTTTTGTTTTTTAAAAAATGTTTTCTTTTTAAATTAAAATTAATTTAATGGATAAGAAGAAGAAATACTGGCAAAATTGGTATTCTTTCAAAGAAGTTAGAAACTACAGCAACTGATAACATTCACCCAATATATGAGGTTACGATTATGGCTCTCCCTCCATCTCCACCACACAGTTTCTGTTTTTCCTCTTCATTTCTATGGTTTCAGAAGTTATTACCCAATTAAAGGTACAGATACAAGAGGTTTAGGTTCAAAATACAGTATTATACTTTATTGTTCTTTGAAATCTTGTAATAGGCAGTGCAAAAAGACCAAATTTGTAAAAATGTAATCCTCCCATTCTCATGTGAGCAAAATGTCTGAAGACATATTTTTTAATTTATAATTATGTGAATGGGCATAAAGTTCTTTATATTGCATGGACTGATTCCAATGAGAGCTATAAATTACTCCATTAATAAAGGAAAATCTACATCTCCTGTTTCATTTGTATTGTTTTTTTTAAGTATTGAGGAAGCTTTGACTATACAGGGACATTTGTGTGCAGGTGGTTTATGAAAGTGTAAGCATGATACCGTAGTAGTTAACCTCAGAAAAGCCCTTCTTATGGGAATAAACAAGGCAATTTCATATCATGTCACTGGGACAGGAATTGTACCATCCTTTTGTGCCTAAGAAAAACCATTCTTTGCATATTTCAGTTCATGGAATGAAATGGCTGATTTAGTATTAATTCTCTCTTCCAGCACTGAAATAGTGAAATGAATCAATGATCAGTACTCTTCCTTTATGCCTTTTAGGGAGTTAAAATGGTGATGTTAAAAAGTATATCCATGAATATCATGGGGCCTGGTTTTTTGCTTATATTTATTTTTCATTGAATCCTCTTTCTAATTTGAGCATACTTAAAACTTTCCCATAGTTAATTAATCAGCCAGACCTAAAATCAGTCCAGAAATTTTCACGAAATGACAAAATACAAGTCAAAATTTAAAAATAATTATGCAAATCAAAGGTAGTTATTCATTGTGGTTTATTGACTATGTGGCATTTAAATTAATTTTCTTGTGCAAAATACATCTTATTCCTTCAAAAAAGACATTTATGCCTTCTTATTTCAGTGTAATCAAAATGATGACTTGCATTTAAATATTTAGTTTCCTAATAATTTAAGTTGATTTGTCATCCCCTTCTAAGAAATATTATTTGTGAGAAAAGTGGTATCTGCTAGGAAATGGCAGTTATCCAGTGCTTTAACATTGATAATGATCTGGTGAATATTTGCATGTTCTATTTATTTAATTAAAAAAATGATATGCTTTTAATATCAGATAGGTGATGGTGTTGATGGTGATGATAAGAATATTGATGAAGAGGTACAAAAGCTAAGACAGCTTTATATATTGATAATTATACATAATTATTCAGAGAGAGAGAAAGAGAGAGAGAGAGCGAAAGAAAGAAAGAAAGGAGGGAGGGAGGGAGGGAAGGAGGAAGGAAGGAAGGAAGGAAGGAAGGAAGGAAGGAAGGAAGGAAGGAA
>JANHGC010004128.1:74880-84931 GCA_027560395.1 Boaedon fuliginosus | reverse complement strand
CTGCTTATCAGAGCTTTACAACACTCCCCAAGCAATTACAGAGTCAGTTTATTGCCCCCAACAATCTGGGTCCTCATTACTTTTTGAAAGTAAAACTCAAAAGTTTCATGTGCAGTATTCTTGGGGAGGGGAGTATACTGAAACATTCTCCTTATAAACGACAAATGCTTATTAATAATCAAGTCATAATATTTGCTTCCTAGATCTCTTATTGTTAAGAAGCAAAGCCAATCATAATGTCTACTGCTCCTTCCTCCTCTTTGAAACCTTCAATAAATAGTTGTTCCTGGAAGCTAATAAGACTCATCTTTATTCCTTTTTTCTTCTGAGAAGTATTAACATGTTGGCTCAGTGGTGGGATTCAATTTTTTTATTATCGGTTCTGTGGGCATGGCTTGGTGGGCATGGCTATGGCATCATGTGACTGGGTAGCCTGCTGCAATCCCCGCACCCCATTTTTTGCCTAGAAAATCTCCCTGAAGTGTTCTGGCAGTCAAATAGGGGCGCATGGAGACTCCTGAAATGGGCAGGGAGGGGAGGGGCTACTCAGGTGGTATTTGCCAGTTCTCCGAACCAATCAAAATTATCCCTATCGGTTCTCCTGAATCCATCAGAACTGGCTGAATACCATCTCTGTGTTGGTTCTAATGACTGTGATACTAAACCCATGCCCAATTCTGTGCCATTTACTGTATTGCACATTTCATAACTATACAGTTTGGTTGATTGTTCAGTGGCTCAGACCCAAGTACATTGGATGAGATTGATACATGTTCTCCCAGAATAATCTGTTTCTTGAAAGAATAAAAATTTTGAAGGAATATTTCCATGTCTTTTCTTTCCTGAAAGCATATTATGTCATCTTTGGATAGCCCATTATTTTTGATAATTTACATGGCTTCTCTCTTCAAGAACATTTGCACCACCAGTCTGTCTTTCTAGTAAACCCTAACCCTAACCAATATACAATTTTATTTGCTTAATCACTTGGTGATTAGCTTTCCGTCATGGCATCCATCTTTGCTTCTATTTTCAATTCTTCTTCCTGTTGGGCCTTTTCTTGTTGTAAAAACCCACCAAGTGTTGTCTGCGATTTGGGACTCAGACTGTATGATACTCCAAGTTGTGGTTTCTGCCACTTCCACAAGTGACATCCCAGGTTATTCCACTAGCTTGTCAAGCATAAAAAAAATTGGAAACCATAAAACTAATCCAGATACCTTTCAATTTACAAAAAAAAATCCATGCACTTCATTTGTCCATGGCACTGTAGAAAACTAAGTGTTTAAAGTATTTTTCAGAATACCTTGAAAGATTTCTAGGATCCATTTCAGAATCTTTCAATTGGTTGTAAAAGTTCAAGGAAATTGCAGGATGGAAAAAAGCAAACTGACTAAACTTTGGACATTTCACTGAATGGGAATTGAACGCCTATAAACAGCTAATGTATGAGTGCAGCAGGAAAGCAGAAACAAATCTCTCTACCATCTGGCCAGGTGAAAGGAACTGAAATAATCCTGTCATTTTGTGAGCAAAGACAGGAGAACAATTCAGGTAACAAATGAGGAAGTTAAATAGAAAATTATACAGCACTATATTTCAGTTTTAATGTGGTGTTTTGCCAACTTTTTCAACTTTTACCGGTATATGATTTGATAAATGCAAACATCACATATTGGATCCAGGATAGGCACTGAAGCTTTTTATTCACCACTTAGAAAATAGGGGTCTGCACATTATTATTACTGAACAGTAACTATCAAAAATTACAATATTGCTACTTTATTTCATTATGAATGCTGGCCGTAGGGAAGTTAAACAATAATGGCTTACTTTGAGTGGTTAATGTTTCCTCAGGAAGAGATAGTATCTAGGATATACAGAGTTTTCCCTTTCAACCTGAAAGCCATTTAGAAGAGATTTCTTCTTCCTCAATACCCTGATCCTCACGTCACGTTTTTGAAGAAATAGAATAATAAGGAGAGATCCAAGACTATTTGTCAGTAAATTATCCTGTCTGGAAATCTAATTTGAATCTGTAGGTCTACTCTTTGCAACAAATGCTGTGTTACTGGAAACTATATTCAGATCTTCAAATAGCCAGAGCCATATAGAAAAGGAAACACAACACAAATGGACTTAGGGCTCCTTAGTATAAATCAATGTAAAAGGCTTGCACAGTAGGTGCTATTAAGCATAGGAGAATGCAGAAAATCGTAATAGTTTAAAATTCTGCTGACTACTATGAATCCTTAGCTCAATCCATGCAACTTGGTACAAATGGAAACATAGTCTAAAAAACGCCCAAAAGTTAAATATAGTAGCTTTTCTAATATGTGACTTGCCTCAGCTGCTTAATAATTGTGGCAGTTTCTGCAGTGTTCAATCTATAAAATCATTTTTACATAGCAAATGAAGTAAATTTATGACATTCAAAAGTGAGAAAAGATACTGAATATAATTACCAGAGCAAACCAATGAGGTTTCAGTGGTCAACTGTAGTACCTGCATTTCTGTAATGATCACACCAAGAGCATTAGAAATTATGTAAAATACAATACATTCCAGAATAAATTATGCACATGAGCATTAACTGTGCAGTACTGACTTCTTTTGTTTACCTGATTAGCACAAGTCCAAAATGACTTGTGATTATTTTTAGCACAGTAGTTTCTCAATTCCTCCAAAGCATTCTGAAACTGACATGCAATTGTCTTTTTCCCCCCAAACTTGAAATCCTGAGAAGAGAGAGAGAATACTAGTAGCCAGTTAGGACTGCTGCCTTGACCAACAGAAATATTTTAAAGAGTATCAAAATTGGTTCCGTCCGTGACTCAAATTGCTACCAGTCTGGAGGAACAGAATGTGTGATATGTGTTTGTGTAGGCAGACAGACACACACACACACACAATGTCTACAGACATAATCAGGAATGGGACACAACCACACTCTGGAAGGCAGGAAGGGAGTAAAGGCTATCTTAAGGCCAAGAGGCAGGGCAAGGAAGAGTTTCTGCCCAAATGCTCATTCCAAGTGCTGGAATGAAAATGCCAGCTTTGTTGCAACTTCACATATCTGTATACCACAGCAGGGCCAAAAATGGGCCGACTCAATTCAAACTCCATGGAAGTATGAGTATATAGGCTTAGACTAGTTTTGAACTGATGTGAAGCCCTAGTGTAAAGTTACTCTGTCAAGTCAGACATTCCCAAAGGGAAGATAACTAGCATCTCTTAACATTTTTGGCAAGCTAACAATGGAAGGCTAAATCATTATGTATTACCATGAACATAATTTTTATTCCAAATGAAAACATGTATGTATTTATATGCTACCGTACTTCATATATCATAGTATCCCAACCCAGTTAAAAACAGCAAAAAGCACACAATAAAATGCCCAATAAAATAATACTAAAATAGTAGAAAAGAGTACTTCAAAATAATATCCAATAACATGGATCAAGGTGGCAGTAAAGAAGAAAAACATATTTTCAACTTTCATACTGGGGAAGTCTGGAGGAACATGTAGGGTTCCAATCAATGCCTTAATAACAGCAGAATAGATACATCCTAACAGGGCTGATTCTAGGCTAAGTTTGAATAGGCATTGGCTTAGGGGCGCCAAGTTTTAAGGGACATCAAAATTGAAAATATTTCTGAAAAACGCAATGACAAAGAAACAAAAGTACACTCTATGAATCAGCATGCCTGCTCAAGTATTAAATATAATTTTGCAGTACGAATAGGGGGAAAGTATCCAAGAGAAGAAGAAAAATTAGAACTGAAAATTGTAAGTGTACAGTTAAAAACCTCAAAGAAAAGGAACAAAGGAGCATCTTTTTGAAATTCCTAACAGTCATAAGAGGAGCCAAACCATAGGAGGCACCAGAATATGACTTTAGTCCCAAAATGTCTAGAGCTGGCCATGATTCCTAAATTTGAGGGTGAGTAGGATTCCGGTTTGTGTATCTGCTGCAGAGAAGGTCCATAAACAAGTGCTGCATTCAACAGCTCTTGTACACATACCAGGAATAATTTAGAATCTATGATCCAGAGTAGAACGATGTGTTAGTAAAGCACAATCAAAATAATCAAGAAGATATATAACACTAGATTAGCTGTTACCTGTTGGTAATTGTTTCAGATATTTTTCCTTACCAGATTCCTCAATGCCTTCAACAATAGCACAGCTCCTAATGTATTGGTAAAATTCTTAAATTATATCTCTAAATCCTTTCTGATGATTTTTATAAAATGCTCTATAAAATTTGCTAAATTTCAATTCCACCAGAGTCATGGGTCCTGGATATTGGATGCATTCTGAAAGTTAGCCCATGTGAGGTATCTTGGTTCAAAATGTTTTGCCACTGTTTCACTCAGTTAAAGATTACAGACATGAGATTTTTAACAGTATATGGATTGGAGAGCTCTTTGACTTAAGAAAAAGGTAAATAAGGGGGAACATGCTGAAGGCAATGTTATGGTTAGAGACGTAGAAATGGATAGTCTCTGTTTAGGCTTTCCAGGGGCACCTGCTTGGTCGTTGGGGGAACAGAATGCTAGATTAGAACTTTCATCTCATATGTTCTTATGATCTTATCTTAGTGATATGCCATTCTACTTTAGCTTGAGTTATGTAAGTCTCAGCTTCCTTGAAACTCATTTGATGATGCAAGTCAGCCATGCAATCATTATAGGTCCAGTTGCTTTGAATACCTGAGGGAAAGCATATCCAACTTAACCATGTTTTTAAAAGGAGGCCCCATAACACACTACTATTCTCATATAATGATTCAGTTATTCTGAATAACTGGACCCTGTAGTCAGAGATACATTTGATTTAGTGCACAGACTCATAGTACAAGAGTCAGGAGGTACAGTGGTCTCTTTGGAAGCCATTATCCAAACACACAGAAAGAGTTAGAGAACAAAGGAACAGAAAATAACATATATTTGTAAGAGATGCATATAAAAATCCAAGAATCTAGGAATGCCAGGTCAAAGGAAGGTTCCTGTTATCAAGAGCTTACTGTGAATTGTGGTAACTTTAACAGAAAGGACATTTGAAAAACATTGCATAATTTTCTAATATCTCATTTTTAGGATATGCTGACTTCCATTTTCCTTGCCAATGAGAAGCCAGAGAAAAATCAAATCAAATTAAGACTCCTTAATTGTTGGAACACAGGTAACATTCACTTTTCAGCTAGCTGGAGAGTTTGTCTGGGAGCACTGTATTCCATCACAATATTTAAAGTTATATTCAAATCTGTGTCTAAGCTATTTACATCCAGGCTGCTTTTAAGGGAACTGAAGGACAGGAATGATTTTGGAACTAACATAGCTTCACTAGACTAAAGGAAAAATGAAATATAAAATAATCATATAAGCATAGACTCAGGGGTTTATTTAACCCCACATCATAGTACAGAGAAAATTTATATCAAACCACTACAGAAGATGTTTGAAAAATACAGTTTTAAAAATAACAATAAAAAGTCAACCATTGCAGCATCCCCAGGGTCATGTGATCAAAATTCAGATGCTTGACAACTGTCTCACATTTATGACAGTTTCAGTGTCCCGGAATGATGGGATCCCCTTTTGCCACCTTCTAACAAGCAAAGTCAATGTGGAAGCCAGATTCACTTAACCAGTATTACTAACTTAACAACTACAGTAATTCACTTAACAATTGTGGCAAGAAAGGTTCTAAAATGGACCAAAACTCACTTAACAAATGTCTCACTTAATAACAGAAATGTTGGTCATTTGTGGTTGTAAATCAAGGACTACCTCTATGGCTTCCTCATGAGAATTCCATAGCGTTCTCACATGTAGAAATTTAATGGGCAAATCATCTGATGCCAAAAACAGGACATTTACCTGCCTACAATCTATGATTGAGGTGGCGCACAGATTTTATAAAAATAATTAAAATACCAAAATAAATGCAGAAAGCATGGGAGAAAAGTCAGTGAAGAACTACCAATCCCATCTGCTTGATGAAATATATATTTTTATTGCAAGATACGTTATGCTAGACCTGCAATACAACATACTATTGCATTCTATCTAACTATCATCAGAATGGTTAATTGTGATATACTGTATATTTCTATGACTACTAATAAAAATACTGTTAAAACATCATGTCACACATGAAAGGACACCAGTGATTTATAATGAAGGGGATATCTATTTACACTGCAACACTCAATCAGACTATTTTAGCGATTGCAGGACTACATTAAAAACTATAAATAGGATTTCCTTACTCATGCCTCGGCTGCCTTTTCTTAAAATCTTGGCATGTGGCCTAACAAGGAAGAAAAACAGTAAATAAGATAGACAAGCATAATGGTATAAAAGGAACTTGATATGCTCCTATCGCTAATGAGTTTATTTGATGTAACTTTTGTGAATAGTGAAAGCTGAAGCTTGAACTTAAGCTCCACAGTTACTTGTTTTCAATACCTTTACAAATGCTCTTTGTGCCAGATATCCTATATATCTTCCTCACAGAGTCTTGCAGATAGATTGTGCATGTTATGTTCAGAATGGCTTTTGCAGATTTATATGTATTTCTGAAAGATCTTGACTCATGAGCATAACTCCTACCCTTGGCCCTCCAAACCTTTTCACCAAACTCCATATTTTTTTATGTGTGGGGTGGCTTTTATTAAATATTAAAGCTCAAGTATGGCCTTATCTAAATTCAAAACTTATTGCCTGAGCACTGTGGTTAAGTTATGTTGTTGGTTAAATCCCACTCTACTGATACCACGTAAGTAACACTGGCTTCCCTGTAGAATGCGTACATTCAAAAGAGGAAAATACAATTACTTAAGCCTTGTGAATATTTGACTCTGTTTAAATGCCTCTGGAGAAGCTGGTGTCATTTCAGCAGCATCAGTAGGGAGATATCCAAAATGTGAGCATTTTGGATTCATGATAGCTGAACAGGACTTAAGTGGAACATGAAACCAACAATTAACCATAGTTTCCAATTCTATTAAGCACATTAGAAATGATGGTCATTCTGGGTTCAGATGGGAAAAGTGCCATTTATGATCAAAGAACCATGCAAAGAAAGGGTCAAGACAAGGGTAGTAAATATGTTTATCAATATGACTAATGGTGTTCTTCAAAGAAGTCTCCACTAGTATCAATGACAGCATCTGTAGAAATGCAAATAACAACTTTAGAAAGTTGAGATCTCTGCAGCTACTCCACCTCTAACATTAAAAGATTGCTTGTGCTTTCCTGTAAGCTGTCATTTACCTAAAATGTGCACAATAACCCCATTAATGTAATAGCATTTCAACCATAATTGCATTTCATGCAAGAGCATATTTGCAATTAATGCCAGGTTTAGTTTGACCCTAGAATATTCTTTCTCTAGATGATAGATTCAATTCTGACAGTGGTTTACAAGCAACCTAACATCTAACGTTCACAGTACTGTACTCACATCAATTAATCAGCTAATCTGAAGTAGCCACATAAAATATTTGAGTCACGTTTTTGGCACAAATGCCAAAATTTCATGCTTCAAGCATTTTTAGTTAAACATTGAGTTTCTCTAAGTGGTTCCAAGTACAGTTTAGCAGCTGAGAAATGTTAAAGGCAGGTACAATATGATGTCTGAGGAGAGTTGTTTCAATTAGATTGAATGATGCATATATGTTAGAAGGGTAAGTTATATATTTTATAGAAATAAAATTAAATGAAATGCAACTCAGTGTTCTAATCACAAATTGTGGTCTACCTTTTGTCTTCTAGCTAATATAGTTATGAATACACAGAGAAGTCTGAGCTCTATACAGAAGAGCGCGATGTGTTGAAATAGATGGCTCCATGCCATATGGAGTTGGAGGATGGATGGACCTTTTAAAAAAATTCCCATCACCTTTTTTCTTAAATTCAATAAATAAATAATGAATTAATCAGGAAGCTTTAGCTTTGCTCTTTAAAAAAATTTCAGCATACTCAAAGAGGAGGAACCATCAAAATATAAATTTTAACCTAAAGTGGAATATGTGATGAATATGAACATGCCATTCATCTTATTTCATTAATGATTTTGTTCTACTACAGATCCAATCTCAGTTGATTAATGCCATTAGCCAGGCCAACTGCATTCAGAGAACACTTCCAAATTGACCCATCCATATCTCATTCACTCCAAAGCAGTTTGAAGTAGACCTTTCCATCATTTTCACTCCCACCAATTCTGGAATACTCTGGCTTCTAATAAACTCAATAATCAGGATCGCATGGCAGAAGAAATGGTTCTCTATTAGTGACTACTCATTCAGTGACCATTGACTTTGCCATGGCACTGAATGAATGGTATGTATAACTGCTCCTCAAAGTGCTGACTGTCACAGCATCCCTGCAGCCATTTGATTGCTATTTGCAACCTTCTTTGGTGGCTTCCCATAGGAATATATAAAAAGGAAGCTGGCAGGATATTGCAAATATGACCATATGACATTGTTAGCTGAGCCTAAGAATGATGTAAAATAATCCAGCCAGAGTTCAGTTCTTTATTTGCTTACATGCAATAGACAACATCTTGCCAGACTAAAGCCTTAGTATTGTCTCTCTAATGGATAGACCTTGAGAAATTTGAGGGATTGGCTATTCTAACTCTCTTCCTCTGTCTCCTATCCAGCTCCAGGCTGTGCTGCCTCTTGTCTGTTTTCCACCTTTCTTGAATGTAATCTTTCCTTCCTGTGAAACTGTTGCTTCACTGTATCCATCACACTAACTCCCCCTTCATAGGCACCATCTCTCTCAGATATCCTCACTTAGCAATAGCATGGGATTTTCTTAACAATGGCAACTGGAAAGCACTGGAACTGCCATTGTTAGGTAATGTGGGCACATGATATTGCACATTACAATTGTGTCAGTTAGTGACAGAAATTCTAGTCCCAATTGTCATTGTAACTGAGGACAGTCTGCAATGGAAAAGGAGCTTAAGATAGATAGGAATTCATAACAAAAAACTCTTAAAATCATGATAGAAACCATTCTAATGAGCAGGATAGGGGGAATCAAAAACAACAGAGGGCACCAATGCAAATACACTACACCAAAATGTAATCCAATCCAAAAAGACTCACACAGAAGGTGCAAAGAGGGACAGTTCACCAACAAAAAGTATGCACAAATATGCTGGATCTGTAAAGATGATGGAAGTTAAATTTGGAGCTCATCAAGTTTGTTAAAAATAAAAGGAACAAAAAAGATAAACTATATATCAGCTGCTCAATAATGATGACAAAGAATAACTTCCCAGAAGAGTTCAGTTTTCAAAAACTTCCCCAAAGCAATTAAGGTAAGCGCTAAATAGGGACCACAACAGAAAGGAGCTGTTTGTGAATCCCTGCTTCACAATCTCCTGAAAATGGGAGTCCATCAGTTATTTCCACCAGGGAAAGGAATCAGTTCTATTTGAAAGAGGAGGTCTTAAAGGTTCCTAAGAGCCAAGCCATATATGGAGTTACAAGTTATAACTTTAAATTACACTTTAAATTACATCACAAAATCTATCGATTATTCATGGGGCCATAACATAGATTATCACATGGCAATGGTGATTTAAAATTTAAATTCAACACATCTGAAAAAATGGCAATGAACATTTGAAATTTTACAATAAGAAATTTTGTTTAATTGCTTTATAGAGTATGCTATTGTCTTCCTGTCACTTGATAGTAGATAGCAGTGTAGTGAAAGTGGAAGATTGGTGAGCAGAGTTCAGATAACATCTGAATGTCAGGAAAATTAGCCTGATGGGACCTTCTTCCTTTGGCCTTCTTGCTTTAGGAGTTAGTGAGGTGAACAAGTATTTTGGCCTTTGAGATGCCACAAATCTCTTTACTCTTTGCTGTAAGTGACTAACACTGGGTCTGTATTGTTTGCAAAAGATTTACAGTGTTTGTGAAAAATTCTGATAGTGTAAAAACAAGAGAAACCAAATAATAATGCAAATAATAAGAGACTGGGTACTTCATTTTTTCCTTTGGCTGAAATT
>JANHGC010004128.1:0-10005 GCA_027560395.1 Boaedon fuliginosus | reverse complement strand
GAAGGAAAGAAAGAATGAGGGAAGGAAGATGGAGGGGAAGAGAAGTGAGTGAAGAAGGAGACGGGAAAAGTGAGGAAGGATGAGGGGGAAAGAACACGGGGGGGTAGATAAGGAAGGAGGGACGAAGGAAGGAACAAAGGAAGATGGTGGGGAAGCGGGAGGGAGGAGGAAGATGGCAGTTCCATAAAAATTACCCGGGCAACACCAGGTAATCAGCTAGTAGCTAATAATTATGTGTGTGAAGTTATATAGCAGTAAGCCTCAGGTCCTGCCCATTGTGGATCTGTGTTTGTTTCCATATAACATTTTATGGAAGACTGATATTGAAGATCCTGTTTGTGATTTCTTGTGCTCATTGTGGATATTTGACTACCTAAAAAGTGGTCAAATTTATAAAAGTTCCTTTTTAAAATTCTTAAACCATATTTCCTGCTTTGACTTGCAACTCATAAAAAAAGAGTCTGCTATTTTTTTCTGGACATGCACCTTAAAGCTATAAAAATTAGGTGATACTACAGAATTTATTTTTTGTCATTATTATAACTGTCATTATTTTAAGCCTAAGTAAGTGTACACAATTAACATCAAGAAACGCTACGGTGGATCCCTATATGTCCAACATAGTAGGGTCATGAAGGAAGTTGTCACATAGAGCCATACCTAAGCAGATGGGTGGTAGCAGCTGGAATTACTACAAAGCCCCTGTACTATGGCAAAAAGGTGAAACAGGATCTGTAAAACGCAGAGGATTGGAAGGAGAAAGGTTGGAGACTATTTGTTTCATTGTGGACCCATGCTTCTGTTGCTTCATGAATAGAATGCTGTGAAATAATTTAACATCTCCACGCTTGCGTTAAGAGGGCTCATTATTCTTTCTTAAACTTTAGCATCCATGTTAGAATAGCTGGCTATGATGGCCCATCAGAAGTGTGGCATTTTGGTCATCATGCTTAATGTTAAAAAATAATGGGTTTCATTTGCTTTTTTACTGATTTTTTTTTCTATTGAAATGTTGGTGCATTTTAAAGATAATTTCCCTTGCTTTATGAGCATAGAAGCCATTGTTCAGTGCAAATGACAACAAAGGCTTTTATTAATTCTTTGTATATTGGATTTTAGCATATCTATCTATGCCTAAGTTATGCCATATAAATATTATCAATTTTAACAACTTTGAACAGGAATAAATGAAGCTAGAATGTGACTCTTATTTTTACCCCTCTTCCCCTTCTATTTAATTTATTTCTTTCATTATTTAATGTAAAATGCTATTCTCCAGTCATTATTGGTCCATTTGATTTCTGGTTTCCTTGTTTAATTCATCATTAAAACAATTTTTGTTTAGTTGTCCACGTCACATTAAGCACTTGAGTGATTTTATTCAGCAGAATGAGGAATTTTCATCTTTCCTAATCAAAGCTCTGTTATTATCATAATCAAGAACTACTATACGAAAAAGGCTGGAGAATATAAATACTTATATGTTAAAATGCTCCTTGCCCAGGATTTCCTGTCCATGGATACTTACGTGAAAAGCCCTTGACATCTTGTTCGTTAATTAATTCAGTACTGAATTTACTTACCCTTTATAATTTATTTTTCAAATTCACTTAGGAATGCATAAAAAATATGGGACCCATGATGCCCATGGAATTGAAATTTAGCAGTTTATAAAATTTTTATGACATAAATGTCATAGTTTATGAAATAATACAAAATGTCATAAAATATTTCCTTGAAACAAAACTTCCATAAAGTGGCTAATCATGTGTCTAATTGCAGAAGTTCCTGTTGGGTAGCAACATTTCCAAAGAGTTCAGCCCCTGAATAATAATAATAATAATAAATAGATCACGCTTTGGAACTGGAGATTAGAAGATACATTTTGAAAGCTGTTTTATGGTTCTAATGGGTTTAACCTAATTTTATTTCACTATTTCTAGTGGAAGAACTTTGCCATTAGAAATATACACCTGCTTCTGATAATATAGGCAAAACAGACGTTTTATGCACTAACATGCCATTCTTTATCAACCTAATGATTTACCTCTTGCAAACACATTACACAGTGCAGAATTCTGATGTGTGCAGAAATGACAAATAATCCTGGAAGATGAAGATCTGCAACACATCTCTGAATGAAAGTGAACAACTATTCACATAAAAATTCAAAAGCCAATGTTTGCTTCTGAGAATTCATTAGAACTTCTATGATTTCTTTGATTCTTGACTTTACCTCCTGACACAATTACTGTATTCTTTTGTAGATTACTTTCTGATGCACAGCATCTCTGCATTAGAATTAGTATGTGTATGTGTGTGTGTGTATCTTAGCCTTTTGAACAATTGCTATTTAGCTGAAATTAATTTCACACTGTCAGTTGACCCCCATGAGTAGTCTTTTGACTGATACAGAGAAAACTGTGGTTTGTACATGCCATCTAATGTAAAAACACATTTGACACAGGGACGTCTAGTCTCCTGTATAACCTTCTTGATCGCTATCCTAGAACTTTGGCCTAGAGCAATGAGGATATTAGCAGTTAATCAAAAGCAGGATGACAAACGGGATAAGCAGTCAATGGCAGCCACTGTTTCAGTGATATGGGATGGAGAAGGTTCCATATTGGCTCAAGGAGAGGTCTTTTTCACACCAACACTTGTACTCTGTGAAGCTGATAAGCCATGACAACACAGCAATTTTTAAGACTAAATTACTAATGAAGCAAATTTGGTCTGTTGGGTGTTTTGTTTACTTTCTCTTGTTTTTGACATGTATTGCTGAAGCTTTTAAGTGTGGCCACATGAAATGATACCACTGAATCATCTTCAGCAGGGGCTATTGAGCAAGAACAGACCATTATGTGCAAAATGCAACACATACTGCCAGCAACAAAACTAGGGATTGTTTTTTTGAAAATCACCTTGTTGAGCTGTCTGTGCAATTTGATCTTTATCTTCCCATACTTACTGACATATTCAAGTGTTAACGTTTACTATCAGTACTTGTCTCTGCCAACCTATTGTTCATAATTCCCAAAGCACCTACTCCACCTGCAAATCCATTTTTCACAGACGAGACTGGTGGTCTGTGAAAAGTAATTTCAGCCAATTGGTTTTTCATGGCACCAAGTGATACTTTGTTAGCGGCTAAGAGATCTTTCATGGAGATTTCACCAGATATTCTGGATCTTTCTGTCTCGCTGTCAAGGACACCACCTGACTCAACTGATATGTTGTGCTGTCTCCACATAGTCTTTGGCATCACATTTGTCTGTAACCTCAAGAGTTTTCTTCGGCACTTACGGTGTGTGGTGCCCATTTTCTTTAATATCCAGTTTAAGAATTGTTTGATAACAATGGAGATCACATTAAATAAGGAATAGACAAAACATATCCCCAAGAGTATAACAACACTGTTGCCAAACCGATAAAGGTGTTGATTTTTGTAGTGTGGATTCCAACCACTCACCATGTCACCAAAACCAATAGTACTGAAGGTCACAAAGCAATAATAAAGGGAATCAGAGTAACTCCATCCTTCTGTTGCTGAGAACATAGCAGAGGCAGTACAGGAAACAATGATTGATACCGAACACAAGATAAGCATGACATGATACACAGAGGGCTTCCATTCAGCTAAGTTGCCTACTTCATCAATCTCAGCCTGCTGGACATCTCTAGGAAGTTTTCGTTTTAGCTTCCTCTCATGGTAAGTCCTCATAACAAATCCTGTCATTGTGATCAGACGCTCCAGGAATAAGTTGAAGAATAAGATGGTCGCTGCACAACCAATAAGGCCATAAAATATGATAAAAAGTCTGCCTGTTCTGGTAGTTGGTGTAGTTCTGCCAAATCCTGGAAGATAAAAATAGAAAAATGTTATGTAAACAAGATTTCTGAGCAATAAGATATTGTACATAAGACATCAGTGTATTATTAGAGTTGTCTATCAATGGTAATATTAGATAAGTAATATAATAATATAGTAATAATATGCATTTACATAAAATTTCATAGTGCTTCACAACATTATTCTTATTCCTTATAAGCTTCTGATCACTATTAATATACCAATGTGCAAGCTTGAGAGAGAGTGATGGCACTGTCATGGCTCAAATAAAACTGAACTGCGATCCAATGGGATTGAATGTCCAAAGGTAATGGCATTCAGAACTGAAGACTGGGGAGAGGTAAATCAGAAAGAAATGTGTAGGAAACATCTATGGCATTTAACATCGGCTCCACAGTCAGGAAGTGAGATTCATAACTGCCAAAGTCTAAATGATAGCAAATATATTAGAGCAGCGGTGGGCGAACGTTTTGGCTTAAGGGCCACATTGACTTTTAAAAATTGACAGACGAGCTGGGCCACCACCAGATGCATGCATATCAAGTCACATGACCACATAGCCACACCCACCCAGTCACATGACCACGGAGCCATACCCACCCAGTCACATAACCACATAGCCATGCCCACTCAGTCACATAACCACACAGCTACGCCCAGGAAAGAAATGAAGGTTAAATCAGGAGGGGGAAGAAAGGAAGGTAGGTAGACATGAAAGAGAAAGATACACAGAGAGATACACACACACACACACACACACACACACACACACAGAGGTAAAATGAAGAAAGGAAGGATGGTGAAATCAGGAGGGGGAAGAAAGGAAGGAAGGGGAAGAAAGGAAGGAAGATGAAATGAATTGTAATGCCTGCTAGATTGTACTGCTTGCTGTGGCCCACCGCCGTGCGGCACAGGAAACGAGAGAGAACAGGAAACGAGGCACAGGCAACGAGGTAGAACAGGCAACAAGGGAGAAAGGCAATGGATGACGATCATGTACTGCTACTGCCCGCCACTGTGAATCTCCCTCTTCCATGCGGTGCTAAGATTGGCCGTTTTCCCTTGTTGATTGTGCCCAGGAGTACGTTCTTCGTTCTCCGCTGCAGTGCAGATGACTGACTGGGACAGCTGCTGCAGCCGCGGTTCGCCCACCAATTTTAGTCCCCATGGAAGAGGGAGTTTCACAGCGGTGGGCGGCGGCAGTACATGACCACCATCCATCACCGTTCTCCCTCTTTCTCCTGTGCGGCACTAAGATTTGTGGGTGGGCCGTGGCCGTAGTAACTTCCCTGGTTGGTGACCTGAACCACACGGGAGAACAAAGAATGGCGCTCCCGGGCACAGGCAACAAGGGAAAACGGTGGTGGATGGCGATCATGTACTGCTGCCACCCGCCGTTTTCCTTTTTTCTCTCGTGAGGCGTGAAGACTGAACAGGGCTGCTGCTGAGGTGGCGCACAGCCTCCAATCTTTATACTGCGTGGGAGAAAGAGGGAAAACAGTGATGGATGGTGGTCATGTACTGCTGCCCCCGTGAATCTCCCCCTTCTGTGCAGTGCTAAGATTGGTGGCCAGGCTGGACCGCAACAAGAGGCAGGCAGCGATCATGGCGGCTGGCAAAGATGGTGGTGGGCCACGTGTAGCAAGAATTTGGCGGCCCCATAACATGTTCAGGGATACTTAAAGACATGTTATAAAACTGAAAATACAGCAAACTAGTGAGAAAATCATGAAGAAAGGGTAACTTGCTTATTGCTCTCAGTACTGTGTGTGGAATACATTTGGCTTTCCATAGTGAAGTTCACACAAATGTGCCCTATGGAAAGAAATCTGCCAGGCTTCTAAATACCTTGTGACTTTAAGAAGCACATTTTAGTCACAGGTTCTGACTTCTAAGCCATTTCACAAGCTCCATATACAAATATACAAGCCATACAAGCTTTACCTTCCAGTACCGTTGTTGATCATGGAAAACATATTCATGCTTTGTCCTTCTCTTGTGAATGGTTGTTATTTCTGAGCTGGAAAAGTACAAGATCCAAACAGTGTAAGGCAGAGAAAGTGCAGAAGTTTTTGGACTTGTTTCGTCACTTACCTACAGTAGAAACCACGGTGCCCACAAAATAAAAAGCCCCTATTAAGTCCCACTGGGGCCGCGTTGCGTTGACCCGGATACCTCTCAGGTAGGCGGACTCGTACTCAAACAGAAAATCCCGCAGCTCCGCCAAAGCCAGGTTGTACTTCTGGGAGAAGTTTTCAATCTTTATCTGCCACTTCTGAATGTTTTCCAGCTCTGAGGGACGCTCTAAAACGGAGAAGATGGCAGCTCCGCAACACATGTACAGAATAATCAGAACGGCCAGGAGCAGGCACCGGGAGGTGCCTTCGCCGAGCTTGCAAAAGGTGGGCGAAGAACAGCAACAGAGATCGCTACAAGCCATCCCTCTCTGCCCGCCGTGCGTCCCCCGGAGGCCCGCCCTATTCCCAGCTGCCCTCAACGGTTCATTCTCCTCGCGCGCCTCATCGAGGCAGACGGCAGCGGAATCCGTGGCGGCGGGTAGGGTTCCGCAGCTCTCGAAGGGGTGGAAGGGCAGATCCAAGCCCAGGGGCCCTTCCAACTACTTCCCACGCTCAAGAAGGGGCAAGAGGGCAAAGCGCGGATCACAAGGCCGCACCCCTACGGCCAAGTCCCCCAGAGGATGGACAGCCAGGTCCCACAGCGCGTCCGTTAGGATCGCGCTGAGCAGCTTCCTTCGCTGGATCGCCGAGCCGTCCACCTGTTGACGAAACTCGGGCTCCTCGATGTTCTCCTAGGAAGCGCCTGGGTCTGAATGAAGTTCTTCAGCCGGTCCTCACAATTGCCGGGCGCCGGGTCAGGTCAGGGCCTCGACCTCCCCAAATAACAGGTCGTTAAAAACACCCAAAGCGCGCGCCCTTCGCCACGTGCGGTGCGACTCCGCTTCGCCAGGAAATCAGTGTGGTGCTCAAGGAGTCGTCCCCCTTCCCCCGCTCCCCCGGACTCTTCGGACAACCGCACGGGAAAATCAAGACCGGTCAGGGCGTTTAAATGCTCCCGATTTGTTCCCAAATCTGTCGGAGAGTCTTTCGCTTCCTGCGTAGCGTGTACCCGCGCCTCCGCCTCTACAAGCTGCTTCAAGGAAACGCGCTGAGAGAGACTTGCGGCGAACCTGGCTGTGGCGCTTGGCGCGAGAAGAGCTTCGGAAGTGCGGATTCGAATTTACTGGAATGTTGTGGTTGATCGGGCTGTCGTTGCGGGGAAACTGGGCGAGAGAATCTGGAAGTGGGGCTGCTCTAAGGCATTTTGGGCTACAAGCACATGAAATGAATCCCCAAGGTCCCGTTTACACCCGCGCTGTCGGTAATAGTCGTTATTGTTCAGAAACGAAGAGTCCTGTTTGTGAAGGGTACAGATAATCCTCGAGTTACTAACCACAGTGGAGCCCAAAATTTATGTTGCTAAGTGAAACATTTGTTACATGAGTTGACTCCATCGTATGACTTTTCTTGTTGCTCAGTGAATCATTGCATTTGTTGTTAGTAACGTGGTTGTTAAGTGAATCTGGATTTCCCATTGATTTTGCTTGTCAGAAGGTTGCAAAAGCAGATCACATATGACCCTAAGACATTGCAGCCATCATAAATATGAACTAGTTGCCAAGCATCAGAATTTTGATCATATGACCATGGGGATGCTGCAATGGTCATGTGAAGAACAGACAAAAGTCTCTTGTTTCAGTGCTGTTGTAACTTTGAAGGTCCCTAAATGAATGGTTGTAAGTCAAGGACTACCTGTATCTCTGCAGGAGTGGTAGGCATGCTTTATCTTAACCTGTTATCTTTGCAAGGAACGAAAGTCAAAAGAGGGAGTGCCAGGCATCTGATGCCTCCTTGCTTTAGTTTTGAATTTTCTTTTACTGAATTTAGAACAGATTGATCTGCAAGAAACAGTGATTCTTGTTTTATTTCCTGTTCCCTTCAGAGAAAAAAAGCAGAGCAGCTGCTTTATTCTTCCACTCATCAAGGTCTTCTCCAGCCTCATCCAGCAGTTTCCTTTCAGGGATACAGTAATTCTGGTTGCCTTTTGGAAACTGGACTTACTCTGGTTGTTCCCACTAAAGAACTCTAGCTTACCAATTTCTTTTGGGCCCTGAATGTTTCAGAATCAAGCCCAGCAAGTTTTTGACAGAGAGGATTGACTCCAATAGTAGATTAATGGATCCTGGTGTCAGTCTTCAAGATATACCAGACTAGGAAACCAAAGCACATATAATAATAATAATAATAACAACAACAACAATAATAATAATAATTTATTAAATTTATACCCCGCCTCTCTTCACCCATATCTTCGCTCATATCGGTACTACTTTTATTATAAGGTATAGTAACAGAACCTTGCAATGGATGCACTTTCCCTTCTGCCTTTGTCTTCATGAGAATTAGAGAGGTTCCTGTCTGAGATCCTTATTCAGGGTAGTTCTGGCCTGGACCTATATTTCTTTTTATCTGTTGCTTTGGTTGCAGCTCTTCCTCCTGTTTCTCAAATCATTCTTTCTATCCATTATTTATTTATTTTTATTTATTACATTTTTATGCCGCCCAATTCCCAAAGGACTCTAGGCAGTTTACAACAGCGATAGCAATAGCACTCAGATTTTATACACTGCTTATCAGAGCTGTACAACACTCCCCAAGAAGTTAGAGTCAGCTTATTGCCCCCCAACAATCTGGGTCCTCATTTTACTGATCTGTGAGATTCGATCTGACAACCTGCTGAACAAGTCAGCAGAGATAGTCTGCAGTGATGCATTTAACCACTGCGCCACCGAGGCTTTTGCACCTGGCAACCTGAAATTTAGAACGTATGCTTCATACTATCAATTTTTTTGATATTGATGACTGAAGAACAGAGATGAAAACAATCTCACTTCCATTCCTTTGCCATTTAACTGGAACACATTAGATTATAAAGCGAGGAGTGCTACCCACCCAGAAGCATCAGAATAGCAATTTTGGATTATTCCATTTCTGGCTTTGGGTGATTCTGATTCCTTTTTTTTGGCTCAACTCTCTGGGCATTATGAGAGAAGCAATTTACAAAATATCCAAACTCCCCCTCTTGATTATTTGATCATCATGTCTTTTGCCATAGAGAAAGCAGTTGAAAACTTGCCACTTTATCATGTCCTCTTCCTCTGGGGAATTATCAGGATTATCTTCAAGTAATTACTCATGGTTATTACTAAAGCAAAGGAGGTTGTAGGAGGTTGTGACAATTGTTCCTTCTGCCTTCTTCATTGCTACCTCTGTCCTTGATGCAGATATTCTGATGTCACTGACTATTCAAAGTGAAAATGTAAATGAACAAGTAAAAGACAGAGCCTGAAATGTTTGATGTCTTAAGACTGCTGTGATTAGGGATCCAGATCCTATTCTCACCAACTCAGCTCCTAAAGACACAATATAGGTGAGCAGGTAATAAGATAATGTTACTTTAAAAATAAATCTTTTTGTTAGGTGGCACACTAGCAGAATTTGACTGGGAATTCCTGTAAACTCTTATAGGATACTTTTATAAATGAAAAAGAGGGGTTTAACAAAGGTTTTTTTTGTAACCCCTGGCAACTATTGGGAAGGCTCAGGTTCAATATAAGAATAGTGTGTACGATTCTACTCAGAAAGATGAGAACTGTCTTCCTTTGTACATAAAACCTCTGATAACTCAAACATCTTAGGTACATAGAGACCTGTTAGAGGAATTTGTTAGAACTGACCAAGTTCTAATTCATTTAAATAAATTGGTGCCTGAATAAAATTCAAGGAAAATAGCTGATAAAATGCTTACTTTTCTATTGCTAGGCAATACTGGACACTAAGATGTAAATGATATTTTTATTTCATTTGGATATAAATTTATAAAATAAAAAATGCTTGAACAGTTGTGAAGATAGTAATGAGAAGAATAATTTTCTGTATTATTGTAATTAGCAAAGTATTCAACAAATCTTGGGTTTTGATTAGAAGATCTATGCAGCGGGTATTTGCAGTAAAAGTCAAGGTGTCAAGACAAGACCGAGTGGCTGTGGGTTTTGCCCCCTCGTGATCCAGTTGATTTTCCAACGTTGAAGCTGG
>JANHGC010004127.1:115208-131289 GCA_027560395.1 Boaedon fuliginosus | reverse complement strand
GGTGGGCTGGGTCAGTCAGAGGTGGTATTTACCGGTTCTCCAAACTACTTAAAATCTCCACTACCAGAACTGGTCCAAACTGGTCCAAACTGACTGAATATCTGCTTCAGACATGTATTGACCCCCTTTTACACCCAACCATTGATCAATCCCTTGGATAGTCTGATCAACCCTTAGGAGGTCAGTATCGGGAAAGCCTGCTCTAGAGCAATTAGATTACAAAAATGATTGGTTTACATATCACAGATAGAAACATTTCATACCCACACCATAATAGATAGCATCCTTTACTGTATAATTGCTTTGCTTTTCAAGAAAAGGTTTTATATCAGCAGCACTCACAGCAAGGAATTTAGTATAGAAAACGGTGGCAAGAAAAAGGTATTTTTACCCTGCCTTTAACTCAAGGTGGCAAACATAAATAACTCAAGGTGGCAAACATACGCAATTTTCTCTTTTCCTTGTGTTTTCCCTACTACAATAAGGTGTATGTTGGACTAAAGGAGAGTGATTGACCCAAGTCACTCAGCTGGCTTTCATGCCTAAGACAAGACTAGAACTCACAGTCCTCTGGTTTCTAGCCATTTCAGCATATCACAATTCAAGAAGACAACACTTCTATAACTATGTTTTATAAACCTATCTATTCTTCCTATAACTCAAAATCATGATTATTAAATGTGAATTTGTTGGGAATTCCTTACAAGTAAGGCCATTTAAGGTTGTAACTATACTCTCTCTCAAACTGAAAAGTGCAGCATACATTTATTTATATGTAGAGGATATAATCAGTAGTGGTATTCAATTTTTTTTTACTACCATTTCTGTCGGTGTGGCTTGGTGGGTGCGGCTATGCTCTCAGCCAATCAAAGATGGTATTTGTCAGTAACAGCCAATCAGAGGTGGTATTTGGCAGTTTTCTGAATCAATCAAAATTATCGCTACTGGTTCTCCAGAATCTGTCGGAAATGGCTGAATACCACCTCTGGATATAATGAGAAATACGATAATATAAATGTTTAAGAGGCTAACAATCTGTTATCAGTCTCTTGTTTTTGAGAATAAGATACAATTATTTCACCTGTGCTTTGTTTAAACCTTATTGTTAATTACATTAGATAATTTATAGGTAGTGATAAATGCTAAAGGAAGTGTGGAAATTATCACTTTGTTTAAAAGTGAAGACATTTTATCTCTGCATACATGTAGAATTCAGGAGTAAGCTATGTAGTACTTTAAGGTAATAAAACTGCATTAGAAATTACTCTGGTTCAGTAAAAATTTATTCCCTAATAAATGTCCACAGGATTCTAATATATCTACACGATTGTTGGACAATTAACGTTTATGGAATAAAAAGAAAAGAAAAGGGTATAGGATGTTTGTGATCATAAAGCAAAAGCTTAGTATGCTAAAAGAAATTCCCAATAAGATTATCAGTCTCTAAGAAGATTATCCAGGACAAGGTACTTCAATATTTAAGAAAAGCAGCAGCTGTGCAAGCTGCAAATCTTTAAAGATCTGGCCATAATTGAAGAAACTGGAGATCATCCTGATGCCTTGGACCAAATAAGTATCTTTTAAATATAAGGTGTTTAGAAGCAGCTTATTCATATAATAGCCCAAGTCAAACTCCCAAAGCTTAGCAAACAGAAGAGAGATAAATTTGGATCTATTTCCAAGAACAACTTTTCAAAGCAATTTTGTACTGTTCTATTTCCCACTATGTGAAAAAATAGTTGCTTAAGATAGGGTTTCTCCTAGCTGTTGACTTTAAAATAAAGTGTGAAGAACCTTCTATCTGAGAAATGAGAAAATAAAACTTTACAAAACTTGGGAAATGCTGGGAAGAAAACCGTGAGACTGTGGCAATGTATGATTGCCTTACAGAGATGCTTTTATTCATAAAGTACATTGTAGGATGATAAGTTCACTCCTTAGGGTGGCACAGTGGCTTAGTGTTTAGGGTGATGGGCTTGTTAACTGGAAAGCCATCAGCCCAGCTTTGAAACCCAAGCATCATATTGATGGGATGAGCTCCTGTCCTTGCCCCAGATTCTAACAACCTAGCAGATCAAAACATACAAATGTGAGTAGATAAATAGGTAACACTTCAGTGGAAGGTAACAGGGCTCCATGATGTAATGGTGGCCACATGAACATAGAAACGTCTTCAGAAGTGCTGGCTCAGTGGTCTTGACATGGAGATGAGCACTGCCTTCTATAGTTGACATTGAATAGTGGAGTAAAATCCACAAGGACTTTTTTACTTACTTATATATCTACTTAATTTTAAGTATTTGATTAAAAACAATTCATTGTTTTTAAGTACACCTGGTTAATACAAAACTGACCAGTACAATATAGGCAGTTTAGGATGTATTTGAGATGCATGCACATGCACACAACATGAAGGAACCTTATAACTATAGTGAAATATATTTTTACTTTATGCATAACTAAAATAAATGTTATAACATGAGTGATAAATTATATTCAACTTATGTCTTTTTGAAACCATATTATAGATTTTTATATTTATATAATTTTTAGAGGCATAAATCAAGAATTTGAGAAAATTAAGTATTTAGACAGACCATACTTCAGCCCATCTTAGCCTATTAAGCTTGTTGTAATACCCACATTCATTTCATTTAGTAATATGTCAAAAACCTAACTCTTTTGTAGAGCTTTTACAATTATTTATGGTTGCATTAATATGGCTTAACATAACATTAGTATATTTTATTGACTTCAGGAATGATTACTTTAGTTTTTGATATTTTATATATCTGTACTATATCTATTCCTTATATCGCAATATGTAATTTAGTACATTCATTTTACAAATGTAACAAATAAATAACAAACCAAGACTAATATTTCTGACAAATACTGAAGTTAGTTTCTAGGTTATAAATATAGTGAAACCAAATGTCAACCTATGTATGTGTGTATATACATACACACATACATAGACACACACACAAACATAAATAAATTAGATGTTATCATACATTATACATAGAAAGATTAGATATTAGATACATATATTCTTATGTACATACAGGTAATCCTTGGCTTACAACCACAACTGAGCCCCAAATTTCTGTTGCTAAGTGAGACATTTGTTAAATGAATTTTTCTCCTTTTATACCCTTTATACAGTAAGATACATCAGTTTAAATACAACAGTTATCTGTTGTAACTTCGAATGGCCACTAAACCTTTTGTAAGTGTATAAAATACACCGAGTGAAAAGAGATATGTTAATAGAAATTTGGGCCAATGAGTTTCTGAAAAGCACGAACACTAATAAAAAACATGGGCTCTGGGGATGCAATACATACATCGAGGAACAAAGAATAAAATATGAAGTACTCCTGTGTATTCCTGTGAAGTATTATTGTTGTTTCTTGGATTCCTGGAGTCTTTTATTCCTTGGCTCAAGAATGTTTTTCATTTTAGAAGATTCTTGAGGCAAAGAACCAAATAATGTGAATGAAACAGTATAGGTACGACAGAGATCTGAAAACTTCTATATCCTGCGTAACTTCTGATAATAAATCAGCAGAGATTGCTTCTGAACAAGTCTCTATATTCTTATTTCTCTACATTATACATGTTTCTTAAGTAACATATTCAAATTGTTAGAGACCTTGCTCAGTTTTCCCTCATCACTGTCAGGTTCATGTTCATGTTCATGTCTCTACAAGATACGACAGGATTTCCTGTTAATCTTAAAGGAGATCTTTTCCCAATAAGCCTACGAAATCTTGGTTTGAGCAAGGTGTGACAGTGGTGAACACTTAGTTAGAATGGAGCTTTTTCCAATATAACTTATTGTCTGGATATTTGCATTTGTAGACATCCCTGCTATTATTCTTTGTCAGCATCTTGGAATTTGGTCAGATCTCAGACAATCAAATCAAATTGGCCACAGGACAGACTATGAGTCAGCTACTCCCATGTATCTTCCGGGACTACCTCCTACATCTTTTTTCCTGTAGGAGCATGTTGTTGGGAACTTTCCATTTGAACTACTGCTGATTTACAGCTAATAGTATTTATAAGGTTAGCAAGTTCACTTAGATAAATAAGACCAACAGTATGTCAAAATGGTTGGGGGTAAATGCATGGAAAGAGGAGACAAAGCATACTTTCTTCTTTGTACTGGTGCAGTAATAGAAATAAAAGGGCTTACATTTTGTATATGTGTGTAAGACAATCCTATATATTTCTGTGTCCACCCCTCTCCCTGTGTAGCTTTACATCAATTATTAAACTGCTACAGATATTGATAGAAGAATAGGAATGATCAAGAAGAGCACTTAAAAGTATATTATATTATTATTAAGGAATACTTCTAAAAAGCTGTTATTAGTTCACACCATTGGCAGTCATGATGATGGTTGAGGTTGTTCTGTGAGTAAGTATTTTCCCACTGTATATTTCTCTTGTTTATCTTCTCTGGGCAGGGCTAAAAAAATGAGCAATAATTCCACAGTCATTTGCAGGTTAAAGTCAACTCATCCTTGCCACACCCTTAGTTTTATAGGAACCAACATTATCTTTATATTCAGACAGCAAGATCACATTTTAGCAACCAGTTATTTTTGCCATGGAATGGAAGGGACTTTTGAATAAACTTTGATTCCTGTGACTCAGGAGACACATGAAAAGTGTAATAAAAAGAAGAGGTAAATTTGTGTGTGTGTGTGTGTGTGTGTGTGTGTAAGAGAAATAGTCTCTGTCTGACTGTCAGTCTGTCTGTCTACCTACCTACCTACCTTCTATCTAGATATGTGATTGTCAGCATATACTTTCCAAAGTTTATATCTGGTTTGATATTCCACACTTTGTGTTAGCTTGTAACAGAACAATGGATTAAGTAATATAACTGAACTTTTGTATATAATTTGTAATATATCTTTATCAATTATTAATTTTCAGATAAGAACTTTGCACCTATTCTTAATTATGTATTAGTATTAGTTGCAGAAGAATAGAAGTTTCAAAAAATAGAACATCTTTTTGTCTAGAGCAGAGAATTCACTTTTGTATAACTTAACAAAGGTTTAAAAATAATGAGTTGATATTTTCTTTCTGCAACTTTCATAAGGGGGATATATCTATTGCAATCGGTGTAAGGGAGAACTGTCATTAATAAGATAGATCTACAATTTTCCTAGCAGTGAAGATTTTACAGTTATAGTATAGTTTTTTTTAGAAGAACCATATAAAATAGCCAGCAAACAAATCAATATCAGAACAACAATAGTAAGAATGAGCCCCCATTAGTTGTATGCATGCACAGCCCTGTGCACCAATGCTGTAGTATCTAAGGCATTTACATTTTGAAAATCTCACTTCCATAGAAAGAGTCACTGTTCCACTTCTGTACTCCAAGTGTTGAGAAAGTAATTGGTTTGTTAATAAAGTAGTAATTTACACAAACATTAATTCACTGATAAGTTTCATTAAAAAGTATAAGAGGCTAGATAAATAGATTACATTTGTCCAGTATAATTATAACTTATATTCAAATGAAATGGAAAATATATATTTGATTGGAAAGATACAACATGCAGTTTTAATATAATTTTTGTTTTTCTTGAATGTGATTTGTATTGATTTTACTGGGGTGCGGGGAGGCTCCAAGGCTTCTACTGCTGATTAGTTGTGTGGGTCTAAGAATGTAATTGCTAAGTATGGCTGATTGCTTTCTGTGTGTACATAATAAACTTATTGGGAATGTCTTCTTGTTATAAGTGGGATTCTATTTCATTTCTCTTCTATCCTGGTTTCTTGATCTTATCCTTCCCCAGTTCCCCACCAAATACGCTCCTTATTTGTGTATATTCAGCCTCATTGGATTTGGAGAGTTTTTGTTGTTAATGTATCTGCAAACTTTGAGATCACCCCCCCCCCCCGAATAATTTTATAAAGCACTATATTAAAAAAAAACCTAAAACTTACATGACTACAAAGTAGAGAAATATATTTAAGAAATAAAATAAAAAGTGGAAAAAAAAATAGAAAAAAAAAAGAAATATATAAAATAAGTATCCCCCTTTATTCCCAGCAATATAATCAGCACTAACAACTTAGCACTACCTCTTAAAATATATCCAATATAACCAAATATCTCTGCATTCCACATCACATCCTAATTTCTTGGATTTTCTCTATTAAAGAGCAAAAGTACAGTAAGGGTTTCAGAAATAACATAAAACAAATTATATCTACTAGACTTTCTGACACCTTCTTTTCTCTTTAAACAAATTGCCCAATTTCCTCTCTTCAATCAAAGTTCAGCCCCACTCAAAGAACAATTATACATTTCCAGAAATAACCATCATGATGCAGTCCTAATCAAGAAACCGCAAATATCCTTCAAAATAACAACCCATTATTTTAACCTTGATTAAATAAACCAATTCTTTCTTCTTCCTGAAAACAATCCTTAAAAATCTCAAAGAATCTTCTAGCATCTGCCTTCTGATACTCTTGGTCTCTTCTCAAAATTCTTGTCTTCATTGTGCCAAGCCTCCTTAGTACTTCCAACATAGCAAAACTAGTAAATCCTCTTGTTAATCCACTGTAAGAAAATAATCCAGATTGCTCATCTGATTTGTCATTTGTATTTCTTCTTCAATTTTAAGTCACCATCTTTCATTTGTAAATCCATTATTTCTCTCTTCTTCTTGTAAGCTTCAGTTTTTAATTCCATATATAAGTCAGTTTCAATTTATTCAGTGGCTCTTATGCCTCTGCAATAACACCAACCAATGCATGGAAAGAGTTATATAGTTCAAAAACCTCCTGTCACCATAGATCGCACACTTCCTTTAAGGTAGCCATCTGGTGCCCTCTAATGTCTAATCTTCAAAGTCTTCTTATTGGTTTCAGAGTGCAACCAAAGGGTTTTCCCAGGAGAGAAGATATTTTCAATCGACTTCAAAATCTTAAAATCAAGTCTATCTGAGCCCTTAAGCCAGTTAAAGCTGTCTAAAGCTAACAATAATCATCCTTTTTCTGTATATTCCAACACCCCCCTCCCAACACAAATCTTTAATTTATAGTTAAACTTTTTTTTCAGGATTGAAGGAAACTCATCCAGTAATTTCAATAAAATTTGCCAGTCTGAAGGATCTCAGTTTTTAAAGAAAGCCAAAGAAAAACATAAAGTACAAAGTGATAGAGAGATGTGCTCTTAAAATGGTCTTAAGAGTCTTTTTAGGCAATAATAGTGACTATAAACATGATTGAATCCTGCAATTCTCAGCCAATTGCAAGCCAACAGCAAAAACACAGTTCCTGTGTCCATTTCCCAAACAAAACAACAAAAAACAGTTGCAAGAAATACATTTGGGCTCTCTGACAATCTCTCTTTAATATTAGAGAGATTTCTGGGGCCCAATTCCTGTAAGCAAGTACCATTTCAGCTGCAATGTATTTATCTTTTTTAGAGGAAAATCAGGTCAACATTATGACTCACTGAAAGTCCAAAATCTTGAGATTTTCAATTCTGCCTATATCTTTTTATGCATGGGTGGGTCTGGGAAGAATAGATTTCATATGGTATAGCAAATGATGGTCTGCAAAAAAATAATGCAATTTGAAGCATTTCTTTCTGGATTCCTAGCTGTTTACACCATTTCACCTTTTACCAAGTGCTCCATTTCCCACCGCACCCCAAATGTAATGTCTTGTTCACTGGTTTGGGTTTGACAGTTTTGGTTCCCTCCTTGTTTTTATTTTCTTCAGAAGATTTGTTGTTTTGTACTTGTGCAAGTTTTGAGGTCCTTCATATCAAAGCATACGTAATTCAGTTTGGGCTACATAAACACACACATACATATAAAACTTTAAATATACATGTTTTAAATTAATAAAGTCTGTCTGTCTGTCTAAATTTAGAGCATTTATTTTGCTTCTTCTTTAAATGTGAATAGCCATGACATTGTTATCATTCCAAAACTTTTATTTTTGCTACAATTTTCTTCTGCTGGTTCTTGTTCAAAAATTTCCAATAACAGATTGTTACTAGGTGACCAGCAGATATATATGAAGGTTTTAGATTTCATTATTCAATCACTTCTCCCAAGTCTGCAGCCTTTCTATGCTCTACTTAAGTCCCAATGGAAAATATCCTGTTGTGTTTCCTCAGGTAGGGAAAATACGTAGCAGCAGCAGTAGGACAACAAAGCAAATTCAGAAGCAACCCAAAGTTACACTTGAAATTCTTAAGCAATAAAGTTGATAATAAGAAACTGCTTTCTAGAGAGAAAAGTTTTCAAAAATTACAAAATAACCTTTGTTAGAGTACAGTCTTAAGTCTGTGGTTGTAAAATGTTAACCAATACAGGCTATATTCTTCCTAGTTATTAGATTTTAGGCAGTGATATGTTGGTTTTCAAGATATTGTCTAGATTAGAGAGAAAAGATGGATGCTTTGGATAAAAAGTGAATTCTGATTGGACTTGAGGCATAGTGGCCAAAATATACCAGAATTGGCTGGCACTATTCTTAACATTAGCAAGGCGAGCTAGATGTGGCCAAGTTGTCAATCTAGTCTACACCTTCTCTATATTACTCAAAGGAATTTTGTGAAGGCCTCAGTTGATCAAAGCTATGATAAATGACAGAGGTCACCATCTGGTGGGGCCATCTGGTGAAGAAACCATAATGAGTATCAAAATCCTTTCTGTCAGCATTAGTTAAATACTAAAGCATCAATCACGTATAAGTAGTCTCCATCCCAAATACTTTCACTTCTACGTAGTTTAATTTACTTGATTTTTTAATCTAAGTATTTATGGTCATTGTTGTTTTCAAAACTTATCCTTGTTGTCTGCTTTGGGATTTTTTGATGTTGGTTTGTAGATTTGGTAATAGGGAATGAATCAAGAGATTTTAGTGAAATGTAACTCATTGGAATTAATTATTTTTAACATAGCACTTGGAAATAATACTTTCCTCACTGCAACTCTTATTTTAAATCTAACATTCTGCATTTTTTTTAATAGCCAAAGGGATCCTACTGCATGAAAGAATGGTGCTAAGAATTCTTATCAAAGGCTGTGCATATCCTGAATTAAGGAAGGAGTTTGAAGGACAATGCATTTCCCTAGCAAAGTCATCAGTTCATGTTTAATTTAACAAAACATTAAACATTTCATGTTTAATTTAATGAAACAGAAGAACATTAGGATTTATAAGCTAAATGACACCATGTCAGTATTGTATAATGTGAACTGTACTGTACAGTAAAGGACATGCATGCAAAGAAAATGTAGCCCAGTTGCTTTCCCGTTGTCCCTGGCATGGGTGGGAGGGAAGATTGTAGAGAGAGCAGAAAACAACTTTTAGCAACAGCAGCAAAGGCAACACATTAGGCATCCACTACTCACCTAGCTAATTTTAGGGGTGCTATTAGGAGGCATTTAGGCCAATTACTACATTTAGTATTAGCACAAAAGACACTTGCTTTCTTACATTGTGTTTTTCTTAGTTAAACAAAGACAAGTGTGATGTAGTAGAAAGATGAGAAGAAAGATGCTTTGTAGGTGTTACTTTCTAACTAGGAGCCAATTTTTGGGAGAATGCTTGTCAGAACAGAGGAATACAATACAATTTCAAATGAGTTTAAAAAGAAATTAAGTGTATGTATCGACAAAGCTGCCACTGGATTTACAACTTATTGTGCCATGTAATCATATATTATTTTCATGGAATCTCCTTTTATCTTTTTCATCGAAAGAAAGGTAATTATTTATTTATTGAAATGCTGCTGAACTTTAGTTTATAAATGCTTCCAAATAGTCAAGTTAGAATAATATGCACCAACCTTTGGGCTAACATAAAAGTATGCCAATCTCTGTTCTGCTACAGTAATGAGGTTGGTCAATGTTGTAGTTCGGGATGATTTAATAAAGGAAATATATTCTGAATTAACTTCATTTCATTTTCTTGTAACTATTCCAGTTCTCTAAGAAGCACTATGGAAAATGCTGGTTAGTGGCTACATAGATGGATGACTCTGCTAGAGTCAGAAGCTTCAGTCCATAGTTCCTGTCAACCCAAGGGGAGGGAATGTGCCTTCAACAACCAAAACAAACTCAGATAGGAAGAAAGGGGCAAACGGAAATAGTTTTTTAAAGGCTACTTCCTATGCTGTTCCATCTAGATGCCATCTTCCTGTCCATGAACATATGGTGGCAGCATAACTATCCACTTAAGTTGACCCTTTTACTTGGGGGGACTAGTATAATATGAGTGTCAAGTTGCAGATCCCAAAAAGTGATTTGGTAATCTGGTATTGGTGTTGATGGTAGGTACCCTCTGCCTACTACCACCTACAATGATAGTAAGAAGAAAGGAATTTTTGTGAAGAGGTCAATCTTTCTGGTAAGCTTGATGATAACAGATAAACATATAGGAATACAAGGGTTTCTTATTTATTGCACAATAACTAAGAAACTGTTATAATAAAATGCTAGAGAGCGTTTGAATCTATTTATACTGTGATCATCATTCAAATTCCTGAATCTCTTTCTCCCATCCATTCTGTGCAACACTACAAGAGATTCTCAGAGAAGAGGACTTCCATCTGGTCCTTATTTTAAAAACATCTAGATCTGGTATCAGGCTGTTTGCTTCTGACTGTGTGAGAACAATCTCCCACTGGTATCTAAATAGCCCATCTTAGTTTATAGGGGGAAAACGTCTTGCAAAATCAAAACCATTTGTGATATAGCTAGTCTGCAGTTTCTTTATAAAAATAGAGTTTTAGACTTACTTGTGTTCTTGAAAACACATGTTCATATGCTGGCTTTAGAATATACTTTATTTTATTTTTCTGTGTGTATATGTCAAATGATTATTATGGTTGTTTTATTTTTTAGTCAGGAAGATATAATGCTAAAAATGACCTTTATTAAGTCAGAGGTAGTTTCAATCTCCTTCCCAAAAGAAGCCAGTCAGTTTTAACATGCTGCACTGAAACTAAGAATGGGGAAAAGAAAGAGTTACTGGTATATTCACTGTAGTTGTTTAAGGCAAGAGCTTCAGAGAAATGATCTAATCAAATATCTCTGGAATGAAAGTAGGACAATCTCAGTCTCTTTAGAGCTTGGGTTACATGTATGTTTGAAATCGAATAAATAAATAAATAAATAAATAAATAAATAAATAAATAAATAAGTAAGTAAATAAGTAAATAAGTAAATAAGTAAATAAGTAAATAAGTAAATGAATAAGTAAATGAATAAGTAAATGAATAAGTAAATGAATAAGTAAATGAATAAATAAATAAATAAATGGTGTTGTGGTAATAGGACAGAAATAGACGCTGAGGTAGATTTATCTGAGGTAGAATTCTCAGCAAGTACAGCTTATTCTGTGCCTACCTCACAAGCATGCTAGCATTTATAGTCCATGAGAGGTCCTCTGAGATGTAAACGCCCAGGAATTTAAAACTCCGAACTCTCTCTACCTCCGCACCATTTTATATATAATGGTAAGTGTCTGTCTCTCTTCCTCCTGAAGTCAATTACAAGTTCTTTACTTTTTTTAGTGTTTAGTGTAAGATTTTTTTTTCTTTACACCACAATATCAGTCCTTGTACTTTGTTTCTATCATCCTGTTTATTTATTTATTTATTTATTTATTTATTTATTTATTTATTTATTTATTTACTTATTTATTTATTAAATTTGTATCCCACTTTTTTTCCCCGGTCAAGGAAGAAAGGCGGGATGTTTTATTTTAATGTCCTTGTTTCATTCTTGGGAGTTGCCCAGTGGCTCAAACGGAAGTATTTAATTCTTCTTTTCTGGGTTGTTTGTTTGTTTGTTGTATATGATAGGAAGAAATATATTCTGTCAGATTCTAACTCATGCCTGCCTGAAATTCGGCTTCCACCTTTCTCTGTCAAGCAAAGTCTGCCAAATCCAGAGAAAAGCAGACAATTAAAGAATACTGTAAAAGTACATAAGTCTAAGTGCTAAGTGCTATTTAGTTTCCAGAGAGTTTTAATGAAAATCCGCTCTAAAAATATGAATGAGCACATCTAACAATTCCAAGTAATGTGCCACCCATCCATCTAATTAATTACCTATTGGTTCTTGGCTTTCATGGCTACCTTTTATTTATACTACATAAAAAGCTTCATCACATTATACTAACTTATAAGTATGAAAGAACTTAGTAACAAAGGGCGGCGGGGGTGGGGGAACCCACCATATTTAAATGGATCAATATTACAGTACATTTTCAGAGGGAAGGTAATTTCCTAGTGCCAACAGGTTCTTTTCCCTCCAGGGCCAGGTTACTCCATTTAAAAGAAATAAGTTCAAATTAAAACAGAAACCTGGCATTGATTCCACACTTACAAGTTCGATGAGAAAATACTAGCTGTGCTCAATGCATACAATGTACAATGCAAAACACAAAAGAAAATGGAGGTGAGGGGGAGGGAGGCAGCATCCAGCTCTTTCTGCAAAGTAATTATCTACTCCCTATTTCAAGTAAAGAAGCTTTGCAGCTGTAAATTTATTTAATTCAACCTTGGCAAGATACAATGGATTTGGAGCCTTGGTCCTCCGGGCTGAGGTGTTAGGCCCTTTTCACCCTGGATGGGGTGGCATTCCCAAGACTAAGATACCACACATTTTGATCTGCACTCACAGCTTCTGCTCTAGTGCACCCATTGTACCTTTCCTGGATTGGGAGGCCTTGCTTAGGGGTCACACATGTCTTGGTTACATCCCACTTGGATTACCACAACATGTTCTTCATGATGCTGTCCTAGAAGACCACCTGGAAACTACAACTGGCCCAGAATGTGGAAGCATGAACAGTATTGGATACCCCTAGGGTTGCCCACGCTGCATCCCTATTGTGTGAGCTGCGCTGCTGCCAGTTTCTCCGAGTTGCAAGTCAAAAATTAAACTGTATTTAATTGCTGTTAACACACAGAGCTCAGAATCCTGCAGGAAACACACACACAGGTGCCAGATGCCAGATGCAGAATGAAAAAGACAGCTTTTTGACACTGAAAATTCCCATGAGATTTCTGCATTTTTAGAAGCGAACTTGGGTGATATTGCCTGAGGGCACCAAGCAAAAGGTATCACGGAAGCCATCAGTTGGACGTGTCCCCAACAGAACGTGTCACTTGTGGTTAAGCTCAATGGAAGGAGAATCAGGTTCCACATGGCCAATAATACACTAGTACAAGCAAAGAAAGACTCTTGAGAGACCCTTGGACTGCAAGGAAATAAAATCAGTCAATCCTAAAAGTAATCAACCCTGACTTTCCAAGGAGCTCCGACCCTTCAGACAGAAACCGAAGGTGAACCTCAAATACTCTGACCACCAAATGAGAAGAGAGGACTCGTTGGAAAAGACTCTGACATTGGGAAAGGTTGAGTGCAAAAGGAGAAGAGGAAGGCAGAAGATGAGATGGTTAGATTGTGCCATCAATGCAATAGGCATGATCTAGGCCCGTGATGGCGAACCTATGGGACGTGTGCCCAAAATGGCACATGTTGGCTGGCACGCGAGCCGTCAGCCAGCTAGGCTCCGCTGCACATGCGCATGCGACCCCCATGCTTCCCCGCCTCCTGGGCATGAAATCTCCATGACCCCCCCCCCGGGGATGGGTTTCTAGGCCCAAAAAACAGTGGGAGAGCTGAAAAACAGTTGATCCACGCAAAACAGCAGAGCTTCAAATGCCGAACCGTTTGTTAAATTTAGCTACCAGTTCACTACCGAACCGGTAGCTAAATTTAACAACTGGTTAGCCTGAACTGGGAGTTAAATTTATGTAACAACCAGTTCACCCAAACCGGCAGGTAAATTTAACAAACAGTTTGGCGTTTGAAGATCAGCTGATTGGCATGGCAGTGTGGATCAGCTGTTTTTGTGCTCTGCCGCGCCTCAACTGTGTTTTGGGTGCCAAAATCCACCCCTTGGGGGTTGCGCACACATTGCATTATGGGTGTGGGCGCGCACGTGCACTTTCAGCACACAACAACAAAAAGGTTCACCATCACTGATCTAGGCAGACTCAGGAAGGCCTGGCATGATGTGGTCCATGGGGTCACAAAGAGTCAAACACGACTTGGCAACTGAATAATAACAACAGGCAAAGACTTGCAAATTTCACTATTCCTGATTAGGTCCCAGTTTTAGCACTTGATGACAACATCGATGTTCACTTAAAAATATACTACAATTCTACCCCTCAAGACAGTGCATGGAGATTTCAAGTACAGGGAAACCACAGAGATTTCAATGGAGATTACAGGATAATCTCAGAAGACCAGCGGGCATCTGAATAAGAAGAAATGGGAGGATGGTCATGTTCTTCTCCTTTGATAATACATGATGAATTTCCTATTTAATTAAGGACAGGACTTTTGTTGTGTGGCAGTGTGATCATTGTTCAAAGAGCAAAGTTTAAAATAAACACTTCTGACTGCTTTGAAGTAGACCTCTAAGTAGCAGAAAACATTAGCTCATCAACCTGGGTTAGGCCATCAATTATTGTTTCCTATTCTTGCTTACTCAGTCACTTCCCCTAAAAGCTTGAGCCTTAAAACAACTGGGCAAGTAAAAACATTTGTTAGGTGACACAGCTCCGCAACTTTTCAGAAGATCGTGCTACCACAAATCCAGACAATCCTACTAGATCAATGGTGGCGAACCTTTTGCCTCCCTGCGTGCCAGAAGTCTGTGTGCACCCGTGCGTGTGCACAGAGCTGCGTGCCCCTGCACCCCCCCATGCAGGGGATCAGCTGTGTTTTGGCTCTGGAGACACGTGTGCATGCATGCATGGAGTGGGTGGGTTGCATACGCATGCACAGGGGGTGGGGGACGATGGGGGAGCACGTGCGCATGCACACGCCATGCCCCCCCCATGCATGTGTGTGCATCTCCAGAGCTGGAACACAGCTCAGCTGTGCTTCCAGCAAAGGTATGAGAGACCGCTAAGGAACTTGTGCGGGTGGGCGGGCCCACTTTAATGACGGCGCATGTACCCAGAAGGATGGCTCTGCCTGCCACTTCCAGCACATGTGCCATAGGTTCGCCAACACAGCACTAGATCCTATCCAGAGATGGGGTATAGAAGTTGCTAGAGACAACTTAAAGGGGAGAATGCTGACTCAAAATGCTTCAATAAAAATTGAAATAGGAGAATTAGATCTTCAGTCAAAGCTATATTTATGCTGTTAGAAGTGAAAGAAGTTTGTCTTGAAAATAAACATGTGAAATGCCTGCCTGTCATTCTCTAAGGTATTTTTTCTCAACTGAACAACTGAACAATTTTTTCTCAACTGAACACCCTTGAATGCAGCTACTCCTCTACTTATGGCCATAACTGAGTCCCAAATTCCTACTGATAAGTGAGATAAGTTGATAAGTGAGTTTTGCCCCGTTTTATGACCTTTCTTGCCAGAGTTAAGTGAATCACTGTAGTTTTTAATTTAGTAAAGTGGCTATTAAGCGATTCTGGCTTCCCCACTGACTTTGCTTGTCCGAAGGTCGCAAAAGATGATCACGAAACCTCAGGACACTGCAACCCTCATAAACCCATGCCAGTTGCCCAGTGCCCAAATTCTGATCAGATGACCATGGGGAGGCTGCAATGGTCGTTAAGTGTGAAAAATGGTCATAAGTCCCTTTTTCAGTGCCATTGTTGCTTTGAGTGGTCACTAAATGAATGGTTGTCAGAACTACCTGTACTCTTTCCTTGACTCAGGTTCTCGCCTCTATCCAAGCCATGGCTTTGTGTTATAAAGCCAGAGACGTGACAACTTTGCAAACGGACAAAGAAAACATGGCTTAGGAGTTATAGTTTGTCGTCTGTGGCTTAGGGCTTGCTGCATGTTGCATCATTCCAGCCCACTCTGGTTTTCAGAGTAACTCGTGATTAAATAACCTACGGCAGCAAGGGTCTCCAACTTTGGCAACTTTACGACTTGTGGACCTCAACTCCCAGAATTCCTTAGCCAGTGCATTCCTCAGCCAGCACTTGTGGACTTCAACTCCCAGAATTCCTGAGCCAGAG
>JANHGC010004127.1:32290-42291 GCA_027560395.1 Boaedon fuliginosus | reverse complement strand
GCACCATGTTTTATACATATAAATTCCAGATTTGTCCCAATGGTGATGGGCCTAACACACACGGAGCAGCCTACCCTGCCAAGTAAGGTTGCCTACGATGTTGGAGGGGGTAGCAAGGGCTTAAGAAGGCCTGCAAATGGCTGCGGCCCAGTGCCACTGTCAAGGCTCGGCTGCCTTGCACCAGAGCCAGCCTTACCCAAGTGGAGATGTGGGAGGGGACGGAGGGGGCTTAAGAAGGCCCGCAAACAAATATACCTCTTTAAAAAAACTGAGCAAGGCCAGGTAATCAGGTTGTATAATAATAATATAATCTATATCTATAAAAGAGAAGTGTGGATGTGCAAATTTGTGGGTATGTCCTCAATAGGCTCTTCCATGCCAGCACAAATCGGGCCCAAACGTGGCATACACATACTTTAGCCTTTAGTGACGAACTCAGTGGGGGCCACGAATGGGTTTTTGGGTTCTTCCCCCACAAAAAATGGTGCCAAAGTGGACCTTCCCCTCCACATTTCACTGCCAAGCTCTACTGAAGCCTCCAGGCAATGGAAGCTCTCCAGCCAATAGAGGCAAGGCATGAAAATCAGGAAAAGAATGCTGGGAATTGTAGGCTGCAGCAGGTAGGAAGGCAGGGAGCAAGGAAGGGTAGAAGGGAAACAGAGGGAGGGAGGAGAAGGGAGGGAGGAGAAGGAAAGAAGATGGCGGTCCCATAAAAAATTGCCCAGGCAATGCTGGGTCATCAGCTAGTTATTGATATATTTCCCCTTGCTAGTGAACTTAATGGCAGAAATTTGTAGGTGTTTAGAGGAGTTTATGGACAACATGGGGAGCAATGAAAACAAGAAGTTACTATTCCAAATCACAGGAAAAAAAGTTGAATTATTCTTCAAAACTCAAAAGATTTTAGAAACATTAAATATAAAATAAAATAGATAATTTCACTGTTCATTTTTCAATTCGATAGAAGCTGTCTAATGGGATTTTTTAGAGCATTACCAAATCTGAGCTTCAGTCCACTCAATCCATTCAATCCTTCTGAATTCAGAATGGGTGTTAAACTAGGGTCAGACGGATTCAGGTTCGAAACTCAGTGAGTGATCTTAGATGAGTCTTTCTCTCTCTCAACTCATCTTAGAATTGCTGCTATGGGGGATAACATGGCCATCCCCATATAAGCTACCTTGAGCTGTTGTGTGAAAGTCAGAATCTGTAAAAATGCTGTATTTCTTTCCATATTTCTGATATGAAGGAAATGAGGAATTGTGTTATGGCCAACACTTCTAATTTCCAATTACAATATTGTGTTAATGGTAAGAAGGACTTTGGAATAATATATTGTGGGACTATCTCACTGCTCTTCATTGCACTGTATAGGAATATAAATGTTAAGGCATTATGGTGAACACAGGATAGGAACATCAAGTGATGGCTTGAAAAATACTGCAAGTTCAACACTTCCTGCCTTTGGCTCTGCGTGTTTCGCCTCATATTACATAGAAAAGTTAGGTTGAAAAAAAAGTTACCCAAAGTGAAGAAAGCCTGCATAGCACGCACCTAACTTAGCTACAGGAAGTCCTCAATTCACAACCACAATGGAGCCCAAAATTTCTGTTGCTAAGCAAGATAGTGAAGTGAGTTGAACCCCATTTTATGACTTATTTTGTCACAATTGTTAAGCAAATCACTATGGTTGTTAAGGGAATCATGCAGGTGTTAAGTGAACCTGACTTTCCCCATTGACTTTGCTTGTCAGAAGCCAACTGGAAAGGTTACAAATGATGATCATATGACCCCAGGACAGGGCAACTGTAATAAATGCTTGCCGATTGTCATATGCCTGAAATGTGATCATGTGACATGTGCATGCAGTAATGGTTGTAATTGTGAAAAATGGTCATAAGTCACTTTTTTTCAGTGTTGTGGAATGGTTGCTAAATGAGTGGTTGTAAGTCAAAGACCACCTGTATTTAAGAGTTTTCATAGACTCTGTCCTGTTTTTTTAGGGGGAATTCAATACTGTTCCAAACTAGACAGAAGAACCTTTTACTCAAAGTGCTTTCACTTTGTCACGATTATGTTATCAAGAGCACAGTTCACTATAGTTTGAGTCAGATATCAAAGAGAATTTGGGTATCAAAGAACTCTAATTCTCTGAATGCATTTTCCTGCAGGGTCTCCTTTCATAAAAGCCCCTGGGGCCTGTAAATGAGGATGGGATTTATTGCATTGCCATACCTATCATTCAAATGATATGGAATTGTTTAGGGAGATCTCATAATCCCTATTGTCAAATGTCAACAAGGTAATTTTAATGTAAATGCTAGCATGAAATGATTTCAGATTGTATCAAGATCTTCATTTTATTTAAGGGTGCTAGCCAGTCAAACAACCTGGCCCCTATATGATTTCTAAGAATAATGGGGGAAGGGGAAACACACAACAGTATCATGGCATCTGGCATCACCTCATCTTGTACAGAATCATTTCCTAGATACACCATCTCTAATATGGAAGGGAAGTGATAGACATTAGCATAAGGAGGGCAAGAAATAAAATGTGAATCAAATTCAAAAAGGCATTTTTCTATCATCACCATTTGATTGGATACTTATGACATACATAGATACCATGTTTCCCCCAAAATATGAGCTATTCAGAAAGTAAGTCCTAGCTTGATTTTTACACATGCACCCGATATAAGCCCTACCCAAAAATAAACCCTAATTAAGACCCTTCCCACTCCAGGGTGCACAGGTAAAAATTAAGCTACAGTGCAGATGAGGGGGATCGATCAATCTGGAGCTCTATTATCAGCTACAGAGGCCTTTAGGAAAAACCTTCTGCTTGCAGAAGAAATGGGCCAAGGTGTGTGAGGCCTGGCAACAACTATCCAAAGTGGAAGAAGTTCCTGAATGCCTCTGTCAGAGAAATGGAGGGTGGGGGCAACATGTGCAATATATATGTGACAGCGTCTTATTTTCAGGAAAATATGGTAGATGTTAAGTTATTGCTTTCATCATTACTTCTTGCATTCTTGGTACAAAGAAGGAGATACAATGATTACTATCCCCAAGCAGTGCTCACACAATGTTGGTAGGAAAGAAAATGTCCCATGTTTATCTACATGTTAATATTGGAGTTCAGATTATTCTTGTCACTCTTCCTGGTCTACACCAAAGGGTTTAGTAGGGGAGTTGCATCGCACAGTACTCTGAGCAGATTCTATTAGCCACCAAATTGTGTGTGGCTGAGTGAATCTAGGATTGCCGGCATAATGCTCACATTATGCGGTTCCTTTCATTACTTCTCCTTAGTCTGCTCCCTTGGCCAGAAGGGAAATGGGTAGAGTCATGCTGTGATTATGAACCATAGATTGCTTTTACTTCTTCCCCAGTGCCTTCCCTCCCACTCTCTCCCCTCTCTATCTCTCTCCCCTCCCCCACCCTTTTCTTTTCTGATCAGGCTGAAAAAAAATCAACCTTGAAAGCATTGAATGAAGCACTTATGCATTTCCCATTGTTACAAGAGGAGAATAATAGTCATAATCTTCCAAGCAAATGCCTTAACTTCTCTCTCCCCGCCCCCCCATCACAACACACTCCACAAAAACTTACTGTGGTTTACTTTGTATGTCCATTTCCTCAGAATAATTTTATAGACAAAACTGGTGTTACATATCTTATTTAGCTACCATTATTTGCTTTTATTATTTTATTTCTTTGAAAGATGACTAATATAAATTTATCTGAAAAACAAACTAAAAATGCAATCTATGGAAACAAATACATTTTCATGTGCATAAGGCAAATGTGTCTTAGCACAGTTACATAATTATTTACAACATTCCTGTCTCAATGTGACTCTTTCCTAGTGACTATTTCAATACAGATAGTCCTCGACTTACAACAGTTATTCTAGTGACCGTTCAGAGTTTCAACAGCACTGAAAAAAAGTGATTTATAACTATTTTTTATACTTACGACTGTGGCAGCATCCCCATGGTCCCCATGGCTTGGCACCTGACTCGTATTTATAATAGTTGCAGTGTCCTGGGGTCATGCGATCACCTTTTGCAACCTTCTGAGAAGCAAAATCAATGGAGAAGCCAGATTAACGTAACAACCGCAGTGATTCATTTAACAACTGTGGCAAAAAAGGTTGTAAAGTGGGGCAAAACTCACATAACAAATGTCTCACATAGGAACAAAATGTTGGGCTCAGTTGTGGTCATAAGTCAAAGACAAGAAACATTATAATGCCAGCCTTGGATATGGTAATGTATTATTATTGTTAGCAATCCTAAATCTTTAACAATATTAGAAGCAAGAAATATTGTATGATACTGGGGGATGGTAGGATTGGAATTAAATAATAGGTCAGTGAGATTTCTAAATGGAAGGAACTGGTACTAATCCAATTTAGTGACAGAAAAGGCATAGGAACTCCCAGAAAAGATTTATGAAACTTTCCTTTGATTGCTTAAAGCTCTGTTCTGTAGAGAGATAAGACTGCTGCCCCTCAGACAGGCATATGAGTGAACAGTTCTGCATTGCCTTTCTGACCTCTTCATGCTCTGGTTCTCAGGACAGCACTGTTATCTCTGGAGAAAATACCGCTCAAAGCATTACAGATGTCTAGTACAAGTGGAAGCCATACTGATGGTTATTGCTTTTAAAAAGAAGCAAGCTCAGATCAGTTCAGTGAGTCTGCAGGAGATAGCAAGGGTTTATTTTCCAGGAACTATTGAAAACACTTGGTATCCATTGCTGCTTCATTTTGTTCTGATTCTAAAAGTCCTTGATGTATAAATATATAATTATGTATGTAGAAAGCTAATTAAAGCTTGGAAACATTTTTCTTTTCAAAAGAATGTGCAGGCTTGTTATAACATACCTTCTCCTTCTCCTTTTTTTAAATTAGTGCCACCTTTCCATTTATTTAGAGGCAATACATTTATGTGCTGCTTTACATGAATGATACAAATTATTTTCATTACACCACAAATGTAAATTACATTATGATGCAGATGATGTAATTGATGGGGGAAATTATATAATGAGCTGAGTTTCTAGTTTGATGTTAACAGTTTCCAATTAAGGCACCAGACAAGAAACCAGGACACTATGAAGTGCAGAGCTGCTTTAGACAAAAAACTAGCTGGATGACCTTGGGCCAATCACTTTCTCTCAGCCCTAGGAAATAAGGAATGGCAACCTCTTCTGACAATCTTGTCAAAAACACTGCAGGGACTTATCTAGGCTGTTGCCAAGAGGGAACACTGATTTAAAGGAGTGGAGGAGGAGGAGGAGGAGGATTATTTCCAGTGTATAGATAATTTTGAACTTATAATATTGATTATTAGAAGTTTGAATGAATGTAGGTACATACTACCTGTGTCTCAAGTTACAGTGGTTTTGCTGTCATGTGATCAAAATTTAGAAACTTGGCAGCCCATCTGCACCTATGACTGCAACAGGGATTGCCAGGATTGTGATCACTAAGCAATGCAGTCATGTGATGTCTCGCTTTGGCTATATCACTTAGCAACCAAAAGTAATTGTGGTTCTAAATTGAGGATTATCTGTAGACATGGAAGAAAAGTGATAGGCTTACTTGTCTTGAAATAGATGCTGCTCTGCAAGACCATTCTGCACGTGCATTGGATAACTCTATATGAGAAAAAAAGAAGGTTTGGATTATTTGCAATTGTTTCCAAGAGGCAACAGTGACTTAAAAGGGAGGGGGAGGAGGAGGATACAATAAATACAATACAATATAAACAAAGAGAAAAAGCATTTAAAATATAGTTATTTTAATCAGTGGGAACAATAAACAGTGCAACTGCATCAGCAACATGCAATCAACATTTTCAACTTCATGCCACTTTGAACATTTTAAACCAACAGTCTTTTTGCTGTGGTCTTAACTATTTCTTCTTTAATCTTCCTCTGCCCATCTCTCCCATATTTTAAATATTTTCTGCTAGGCATAAATCAATGCAGAGAGTAGAAATCTGTGCATGCTTACTGAGGAATAAATTATGTCCATTCCTACATAAGCATGCATAGGTTAGCAATCTTAACTGATTAACACTGGCATGATTTCTTGACCATTAATCAGGGCTGCTACCTTAAACATTTTATAATTTGCTTGATTAATCAGATAAGGTGACTTGTTGACTGTTGAATAATATCTAAACAACTACTCATGTTTGCCAAGACATAAATTGAATTGGAAAACTGTTTGTGGAATGTCTTGCCATGTGCCCTCTCAAACTGAATAGTTCAGTGTGAATTTCAAAGGAGCTTCTGATTCATGTTGAATCAGAAAAAAAGACACAGATAAATGGCTTCTCATTTACCATATTCTTGAAATTGCTGGTGTGGCTTTACCCAATGTTTTAGCAGAAACAGCAAGAGCTGTAAAAGCATAGTGGTGTCTGTGGAAGTAATTCTTTGATGAATAAGAGATTTATCTAAAGGTGAAGGAAGTTGCTACACAGTGTTAGCATACTGCTTAGCATGAATGGTTATAAACATGTCTCCAGTGTCATGTCCTTTATTTGGAGTGAAGCCTGTTTGGAACACACATGGCTGGATGAAATAAATGGAAAAGAGATATTTCTTGACTTAATTATGCTGGTGGATAAGCTGTTAGCCTTTAAACTTCAGGTCTGCTGGCAAAAGAATAATAATAATAAAAAGGTTAATTACTCTATCTTTCGGGACCCCACCCCCACCCCCAAATAAGAAAGCATGCCAGGTATGCATAATAGATAGCAACCCAGTGAATAATTATGACAAGTTGCAGAAAGACAATGAAAAGAAGAGGGGAAAAGGAGAATGTGGGGTGAACTATGTAGCTTCCCAAAATTGGTTCTGACTTTGAATAAAAGGAGGAAAGGGAAACAAATGCAGTTGGATTGGGAAAAAAAACCAGGAAACAGAATAAGAGATCAAAACAGAAAATAATCTTTTTATATTGCTCAGTCCAGAACCATAGGACTGAGCAATTAGATAAGAACCCACGTGAAAATTGAGAAATTCAGGAAAATCTGGTATATTGGGGCAGATGTAGACTTGGGTATTACAAAAGAAAAATACACTTCTGAAAAGACCCAATTTTACATCTCTCTGAGAGAAAGAGACAAAGCAATATATGCTTGCTTGATCAAAGAACAAAATATACTGTTGTTTTTTATTATATAGGATCATCAGTAATCCGTTCAGTGGTTACTTTTCTACAATAAAGTGTTATTATATTAAAAGGAAGCGGCTTGTGCATTTTAACTGAACCTCAGTTTAGCTTATCTTCTCAAGGCAAAAATGGAAGCTTTGGGGTGAATGAGCATGCTAGGAAATTCACAAAACCCTACAGATTTCTATTCTCATGGCAGTAGTGGAGAGATTTAGAGGTTTTGGCAGGGGTGGGTTTCTACCAGTCTAACAACAGGTTTGCTTGTGTGCACACTTTGCTGCGCATCCATTCCCTTAGGGCCAAAAAACAGCTGATGCACAACTGATCGGTGCGGCAGCATCGATCAGCAGTTTTTTGGCCCTGCTGTGCCTCTGCTGTGCCTCCGCTGTTCAAAAGAAAAAAATAAAACGTACGCATAGTGCGCCGGTGGGTGAGCCAAAAAAACCAGCTAAATTTAACAAATGGTTCATCTGAACCGGTAGCTAAATTTAGCTACCGGTTCACGTGAACTGGTTGCTAATTTAACAAATGGTTCTCCTGAACTGGGCTCAACCGATAAAAACCCACCCCTGGGTTTCAGTCTTCATACTTTAGCAGCTGTACAATGGTTTGCTTTAATCACATTAGAAAATAACATTATTTGAGTTCTGAGAGTTAAGGTAGTATCAGTCATGTTGACAAATTACTACTTTTTTAATAGACAGCACATTCTGATTCCTGCATTTGAGCTTATTTTTATAGAATAACATAATAGGAGCTAATTTTTTCTCAGCTGAATTAAGTTTAGAGAGGTTTTCTTCCCCCTTGCAGTCTTGAAAACATACCTGCTAATTGTTTTCTTTTTCTTTTCTACTTTCAATATACAGGTGATAATTGGTTTCTTTCTCTAGGTTTAATAGATGCAACAGTCTCATTGAATATAATCTGTTTACAACATTCACATATTGTTCTTGTTATCCAGTTGCCATATAACGTTCTCATACACAGAAGCCCATAATGATATATTATTAATATTGTTAAATGTACTATGTTTTCATCCTTTAAATATGTTTGGTATATATATTGGGATGTTTAACTTGTTTTACTGTTGTATATTGGGAAGAAAATACACATTTGTGTGGCCCTGTTTCCCTTAGATGATACAAGATGACAAAAAAGATGGACAGCATTCATTCGTTCATTTATTCATTCAATCAATTTCTATAGTCACCCATCTCAGTCAATGTTGCTTAAAATTCAAAAGTATATATATTACAATCAAAATAGTAAAACTTAAATAGTGAGTCTTCCTACACATGTAATATGAGAATTGGCCTTTGGTTTGTTTTTTGATGTTCTTACCACATTAATAATATGGCAGATCTAGATTACTGCACCCTCGGTGAATAGCACACAGATGCCACTTCCTAGTTTACTTTGTCCCTACCTTTGTGTAGTGATCTTAAAAACATGCTTCCTTAGAGCTTTTATAAAGACTTGTAAACAAATTGAAAGATAGAAACCATTGTGTGCTTTTAGGAATCTAACACAGATGTGTAGCTAGAATCCTTTTTCCAGCTTTATGGTGTATTATTTTTGAGTGCAATTCACTCTGTAGCTGATTTTTGCCCTTGTTCCATAAAGAATAGTTTTGGCTTCTATATCTCAGTTCCCTCATGTGCAAATTAGACTTTTTTATTTTAAAAAGTAATTCAGTCCAATTACTAGTACTTATCTTGTGTATTATGCAATTTTGAAAGGCTGTCATTAGCCCAAGCTTTTTCTTCTGCAAGAGAATGCCTTGTTTGTCCTATGCAGAATCAAGGAGTTTTTTTGGTTCAGCTATAGTAGATTATATAAATGTTTACTTCTAAACTGTAAAATTCCAACTTTCAGGAGAGGTATTAAACAATATTTTCACTGTAAAAAATACTATTTTGTTTATAAAATGTTTAAAGATTAGGAGTATGATATGTTCTTCAATGTTAAACCATGATTTATTATTTAACATTATACTATAATTTTTTTTTGTTTTTGTTTTTACCCTGGATTGATTGTATATCCAAGTCCAACCATGCAAAGTAAATGTGATCTGAAAGCATAGGCTGAATTTGGCTTATAAATACTGAATTAGGTGAACTATCTTTTTTTTTCTATATAGCTGAATATTCCTCTTAATTATTCTTAATGTTAGAAGCAACCTCACTGCTGTTACTCCCAAAGCAGCCAGTAAATTGGGAATTTGGAAACTAGAGGCAATATTAATAACTTCAACAGTGATGTCTTTAATTTATTAAATGCAAAACAGATGTGGACATGACATGTGGGAGCAAACAAGGAACAGTGTATGTTTGACTAAATATTTTCCTTATGCTAATTAATCTATTCAAAAATGTTTCTCCACATTTAAAAAACTGCTCTGGGCAGTTAGATACTGGCAAGTCCACATCCATCTATATTATCCTTGTATGCCATTATAGTTTTTAAGAATTATTTGGTCGGGTGAAGGAAATAATTGAACAAAAGAAAAAGGGGCAACTGTATACCATAACTATATTATTTTTTTGAGGTCCATATGTTTATTTTCTTGGCTGTCTGTGGAATTATTAAAAGTCCTCTTTAATGTCAAAACCGTAAATACTTTTTATCCTGCTTCTCCACAGTCCAACTTTTGATCATAGAGTGTCACAAGGAAAACTGTTGCTTTCATGATTCTGATTTTTACAGGTATAGATACCTCTCAGCATCTTTTTATTTATTTATTACATTTTTATACCGCCCAATTCCCGAAGGACTCTGAGCGGTTTACAACATAGATAGCAATA
>JANHGC010004127.1:7892-20456 GCA_027560395.1 Boaedon fuliginosus | reverse complement strand
CAGCGCGCTTTTGACAGCCGTTCGGAAAGCGCGCCCACGAAGCGGGGAACCAGCGAACCGGGAGAAACCCATCCCTGGGTAGCATCATCAGTGTCTGTAGGGAGTGGGGTTCCTCTCAATTTATATTCTAGTGTCTTTCCATCAGGGTAGCACACAAACCAATTTAATCTTTCCAAAACATTTCTAAATGAACTAAAAGATACAGCAATCCCTGAAGAAGAAGAAAAACAGGAGTCATCTACAACATACAGTATAAAGACTGCAGTAGCCACTACATAGGACAAACAGGCCAAAGACTGGCAGAACACTTCCATGAACACCAACTAGTAGTCAAGAAGACATGACAATTACTCTTCAATTTCACAATATATGGAGAGTCTTAACCACGGTTTCGTATGGAAGACTGTGACTATTGTAGACCAAGCCAAGTCCAAAAACACAAGAGAATTCTTGGAAGATTGGCATTCTGACAATTGGTCATCAATAGACATATAATCATAAACAATATCTATATACTGAAAGAGACAATCAACATGCTGAAAAGGGAGCAAAAAGACCAAAACACCTCACCACCAGCACTAAACAATCAGGTAAGCATAGATTAACGCCAAGAACTGAACAACACCCCAATCAAAGAATCGTTAAACAAGCCAATAACAAATATCCTAACCAAAAACCCCACCACCAAGATCACTCCTACCAACACTGATGGAGTAAGCCATCAGAATATAAACTAAGAGCATACCCCACTCCCTACCAGCACTAATGATTTTAGCTAATTTGCATAATGAAACATCTGCAAAAAAATAAACAAGAGCACCAAGGATCACTCATATTGTCATTCTGTAATGCAGTCTGATTATAGTCATGTTACCCTTTGTTATGCAATATAAGAAGCATGTGCTCCCTCCCCAAGCGCTATGCACTTTGAGAAGTTTGGGGGAAGGTTAATCAGGCCATAAAGAGTTTCATAGCATGCTTTCTAGTAGGATTATTCCAAAATTTTATCTTCCAGGACCATTCCCTTTTTCTAACCAACTTCAGTTATAGCAAGTATTAATGACTATGGAGCGTCAGATTTGCCTCTCACCATTTCATCCAAAGAATTGAACTTCATCTTTATTTTGATTTCTTGTCTTCTCAGAACTATAATAAAACCTTTAACCTAAATAAAACCTTTAACCATAAAAATACTACTAGAAATATAATATATTACAATAGAAATAAATACATATTGCAGAAGTAGACTAACATTAGTCTTTAAAGTTTTGTTCATGTTTTTTCTAGAATCCTTGTGATCTGACAAAGATAATTTATACTTAATCAACAAGAACACATGTTTAGTATCTAATCAGTGAAGTATATAGATATACTGAGAGAGCTGGTATAGTCTAGTGCTTAAGGCACCAGGTACAATCCAGGACAGTGTGAGTTCTACTCCTAGTTTTAGACATAAAAGCCAACTGCGTGACTTTGGGCTAGTTATTCTCTCTCAGCCCAACTCACACCACAGGGTTGTTATGGAGAAAATAGGAGGATCAAGGAATATTGTGTTTATTTGATGCTCTGAGATATTTATAAAATATAATGAGGATTTAATATAAATAAATACATTCTCCTCTGTATGTAGTATTTGCTTAAGAATGTAAGAAGTGTTTTGCTTGCTCACTTCATGGGTGAAACTATTTATACTTTCTGTTCTAGTGAAAAATGTGCACTAGTACTCTTCTGCCCGTGTATCTACTCTTATATTATGTTTTTCACACTATTTTTTTTATTTTCTTGTACTGAAATTGTGTGAATGTGAAGGCATGAAATGATTTTATTCCTAAATGAAATAAATATAAATGGGAACAAGAATTCAAATTTTCTATGAAGGTAAACGTTGGAAGATAATGAAAATATATTTTCATTTATAGGAACATTTCCTTTTCTTGAACCACAATCACATCTAGTCTTGCCAATAATTTTAGAATCCTTTTCACTGCAGATGCTGTAGATCAAATGAATCTAAGGTACATCCTGAAAGTTATCAAAACTCCCCCAAACTGAGTCATACTGTTCAACTAGTTCCTTTTCCAGAAGTTGGCAAAATGCTTCAATTAGTGCTGATTTATTGAAAAAGGTGGCACTTAATTTAAAAAAAAACTCTGTATATGAAAGAAAATAAAATTTTAATAGGCTGTGCAAAATTATGACTTCCAGATGATTTACTATAATGGCTAAAAAAAAGATGGTATGTAACAAAGGAATGAGCCTATTTCTCCAGTTAATCTGGCATGGGTTGACTGTTGTATATTTTGCTAATTATTACAGCTTATTTATAGACAGTTTCTAATTAATTTTAGAAAAGTCTCTTCCACTTTCATTATTTTTTTTTCTCAAGGTAGTACAAAGAAATGAATGATTATACAGATTTGAAAATAAAATATAGTGCTTTTAAGCAAGACAGATTAAATGCACTTGCTTTCTGCTTCTCTTGTTTTAACACTTTGGCTACTTGAACATTTACTGAAGCAGCCATGTGTTGTTTCACACATAACACAAAGTCCTAATAGGTGAGCTATGTGGATTGCAGATGGTTTAACATTATATGTGAATGCCATTGGAAACCTAGATAGCATATTAAAAAGCAGAGACATTACTTTGCTGAGAAAGGTCTGTATAGTCAAATCTATGTTTTTTTCCAGTAGTAATGTATAGCTGTAAGAGTTGAATTTCACTAATTGTTTGGATGTATCCCCGTGTAGAATTAAATTCCATATTAGAAGATGCTTTTTGTTGTTGTTCAATCACTAAGTCATGACAGTCTTTGCAATCCCATAGATCATAGCACACCAGGCCCCCTGTCCTCCACTGCCTCCGGAGGTTTATTGCTTTAATTATACTACCTAACCATCTCATCCTCTGCTGTCTCCTTAACCCTTTCTCAGCATCAGGGTCTTTTTCAGTGAGTCTTCTCTTCACATTAGGCAGCCAAAGTATTTGGTTCAGTATGTGTCCTTCAAAAAGAGCAGCTAGGGTTGATATCTTTTTACAATTGACTGATTTGATCTCCTTGCAATCCAAGGGAATCTCTAGAGTCTTCTCCAACATCCCAGTTCCAAAGAATCAATTATTTGGCACTCAACTTTCCTTATGATTCAACTCTCACAGTCATATATTACTACTGAAAAAACCAAAACTTTTGACTATACAGACCTTTGTTGTCAAAGTGATGTATCTGCTTTTTAATATCCTATCTAGAAGCAAGTATCTTTTAATTTCATGGCTGCAGTAAGCATCTGCAGTGATTTTGGAGCCCCAAAAAATAAAACCTATCACTGCTTCCATTTCTCCCCCTTCCATTTGCCAAGAAGTGATGGGACCAAATGCCATGATTGTAGGGGTTTTTTTTATGTTGAGATTCAAGCCAGCACAAATTTTTGTTTTATGATATTTTTGAGAATGAAAAACATTTTCATGAGATTGAGATATTTCCTAGAGTCAGTGTAATCTTATCCTAGAAATGTGAGAACAGAGAACAATGCCAAATTAAAGAAAATGCAAATATTTTGGAATCGTGTTTGTATTTCATCTTATAGAGCACCTTACTTATTAATACATTTTAAGCTATTAGAGATGGTTAGAATGAAAACGTTGAAAACACTGGGTGTGTCGTTAATCCTAAATCAAAGAAATATTTTAAGCTTAAAACATTTAAAGAATCTGATAGAAAACAGATAAACAGAAAACAGCTAAATAAGAACTTGTTCTTAAAAAGTCCTGATAAAATTGATACTTGAATATTGAAATAAGAGCTACTATTAAAATGCAAGCACCTACTGTATACAGTATATAATATTGAAATGCAGGGTCTGTCCCTAACATATTTGATTATGGCAGAGCAAGAAGCAGAACTTGCTTCACAATACATATTTTACCTCCCTTGTCCCTTCTACAGACACCCATAATGTCATCTGAATTCAGAATAAATGATATGTCTAGATAAAACGTTTAACTGTAAACAAATTACAGGTCGATCACTTCCAGGCCACAGAAGCTGGAAAACAGTGAACAGTTAACAGAAGACAAGTTAAGTATAAGATGTTTATATTCATTATGTTAAATAGCTGACTCTAATTATGCTTTCATGGCTTTCATTTGAAATATATAAAGGTACAGAAAATTCCATGAATGTTCAGCTATCTAGCTATAATGATCATAAAATAAGACTTCTAGTATTACAGTAAACAGTGGTCTATTTACTGTAAGGATCTAATGACCACGTAAAACATAATTAACATCTGTATTATTTATAAGGCATATAGAATATAGTTATCTAATATTTGAGATTATTAAGGAATATAAGGAAGAGTTTAACCATCTCTCCTTACTGAGCAAAATTGGCCACTGTCCTTCACCTTTGTATCATTCATCCCCATCATTACCACTTGCATTATGAACATTCCCTCCTCCATTGTCAATATTTTTTGATGCAAATAGATTTGGTAGAGAAAGATTTTCACTTGGAGTTTTATAGCCCTGACCTCCATATGGCCCCTCTTTGCATTTGAGTTAACGTATATACATCTCTCTCTTTTTTCCCTTCAGAATTGCTATGTTTGGGAGAAATTCAAAGTGTGAGGTTCATAAATTTCCTTAATGTGGCAACTGAAGAGTGTTTCTGTCTGGTGCCATTGTACAATTACCTACTGTAGACTTATTATAGAAAGTCTGAGTTTCATAAAACACTATTGTAGGGGGAGGAAAAAGACTATTGTGCACCCAGTTCTAGAATTTTTCATCCTGGATGCCAGACACTTGATACCACTGCTCATTTTCCAAATGAGCTGGAAGAGATACACAATTACTCTTATATCACTGTGGCAATTTTTGGGGTCCCTCATGAACCATCTAGAGAGTAATCAGATTCTCAAGATGTCCTCAGCTAATATTTTCATCTGAAAAAATGTCAACAGACTAGAATTTTAGCCAAAAATTTGCTACACCAGCGTTTGTAGAAGAGCAAAGGGAAGTTAAAGGGAAGATATGACTATATATTTTTTAAGTCTATTCCGTTAGAGTTACATTTTCTGAATCTTAAAAAAAATATTCTAACTGCCTTAAATGTAAGTCTTTCAGGGATTTTAAGGAGAGAAAAAATGAAATATTGTACAATCCATCAAAATGAAATCAGTTAAGGCATAGAGGAACTCAATTCATGGAATCTGCTACTACTTAGAAATAATTAGTAATTAGCAATCTGCTATTCTCTAATTTTAAATGTTTAATTGTATATTATATATAAAAATTTCATGAAATCATATAGATATGCATGCATTTAAAGAAATTATTTGTAGAGTTTGTAGAAAAATGTATGCTACAATACTTACAATATTTTAAGAAAGTTGCACTGAGTGGTATATATGTAAGGGAAAGGATCAGAAGTATCATCTTTCATTCAATATACTGATTTTCAGTAGTTTTCCAAGTTACTGTTTTGCCTTATACATTATATATCGGGGGTTTTGTTGTTTTTCTTGAGAAAATTTTTTAAAAGGATATATCTATAAAAGAGAGGCAGGATGTGGATGTTTGTTTATATGTGCTCTATACAAACTTTCAGTTCTGCACTAAACTTCCTCAAACTTGCCACATAGGTATAAAAGCATAGTAAGAAAAGCACTGTTGGGGTCTGCAAAAGGTAGGGGCTGTTTTTGACCCCTTTTTTGGGGGGTGCAAAGCAGACACTCTTAACAAACAAGCAGCAACTCACTACTGAGCATGTGCAGAATTGCTTCTTTCTATTGAGCACGTGAAAGTTTTCAAACTGACTGAGGCACCATATTCAAACCTCTGAGGTACCATGTTTTATACATATAAATTCCAGATTTGCCACCCCAGCGGTGAAGGGTCCAAAATACACAGAGCAGTCCACCCCGCCAAGTAAGGTTGCCTACGATGTGGGAGGGGGTGCCAGAGGCTTAAGAAGACCTGCAAACGGCTGCAGCCCAGTGTCCCTGTCAAGCCATGGCTGCCTTTCCTCAGAGCTGGGTTGCCCTTGGCCTAGAACCTGGGCTGCCCTTGGCCTAGAGTTTGGCCTGCCCTTGGCCTAAAGCTTGGCCTGCCCTTGGCCCAGAAACAGCCTTGCCAGAGCAGAGATGTTGGCGTGGGTGCCAGGGGCTTAAGAAGACCCACAAACAATATGGGAGGGGGTTCTGGGGGGCTTCAGAAGGCCCACAGACGATGTGGCACAAATATACTTCTTTAAAAAAAAAACTGAGCAAGGCCGGGTAAGAAGCTAGTGGTTTATAAACATTCCTATTCCAATGCTAGAATCTTTCGGATCAAGATAGGGGAAAGAGTGCAATAAATAAATAAATAAATTTGGTTGCAAATGAAAATATGAATGTATGAGTGGAATGGTAACCCGATGAAATGGAGTGCACCAATCATTCCTGGATATAAACTTTATAGTAAAGACAGAGAAGACCCCATGGGAAAGAGGCTGGTCTTAATGTCAAGGAAAATATAAAATCTAATATGGTAGAAAACATTGGAACACCAGATTCCTCTAAAAAAGTCACAATGTATGATTAGCAATATCTGGCTACAAATGTAAGATCTAGGATATGCTCTTGCCTTCCTGAGAAAAAATATGGATAACAAACTTGAGATGTTGAAAGAAACCAAGGAGACATGCAAAATAAAACTTTGTAATAGTTTATAATAGCTGATGACAACTTGATTGTCATCTGAGAAGCTGATTTTCAATCAGCAACACTGACCGTGATGTTAGATTTAGCATACATGCAAATAGGAAACTGGTGCTCTTTGAGCTTGGTTGTTTTCTTGCTGGACATTTCATTACCCAAATTAGGTAATATTAACAGTGCTGATATGGAATGCTTCCCCCCCCCCCAGCATTGGTGTCAACCCTGAGCTGCAAACAGTCTCCCCTATAGGAAACTGACACCCTGGTTTAACAGTCACATATGACTCTAAATGGAGAAGCTTCTAAAATATAAGGGAACTTCTATAAAAGAAATTTAAAGAGCTAAATATCATGGTGGCTGATGCTTATTTAAAACCAAAGTAATTGAAACTCAGGATTGAAACTCAGGGAAAAATGTATATAGTCTGTATAATGCCGCCTCGAGTTCCCCTTTTGGGTGAAGAGAGGCGGGGTATAAATCTAATAAATTATAATTATAATTATGTTCCATAATGAGTAGATATGGCTAAAGAGTTATTTGGAATAAGAAGAACAAAAATTGTGAGACATCCACTAATTGCATAAACAAATAATACTAGAATAAACACATCCTATGAACAGAAAGATTTCTTCTTAATGCACAACATACATTTCTGGATTCAACCGAGTGATAAAGAAAATAAAAACTGTTTGATGGAAGAAGGGCAATCTTTGTATGAAAGACCATGATCATACTGAAAAATAGCTTCTGTCCCTGTTTCTCACAATAGTTGAGCTGTTTAGTTATTTTTAATTTTTAATAATACTTTTGGGACTTTTAGTTTATGCTAATTTATGCTGCTTTCTGTAATCTCCAAATAGCTTTACTTTGATCATAAGCCTTAATAAAATGGCATTTGTAATCTTATGGAAACCCTCACTCAACTGATTAGGTTATGTTGTTGAGTAATGAAATATCTGGAAACAAACATTTAAACTCAGAGAGCACCAACAATTCCAAAGTCTTAGAAATGTTTGTCATCTAAAATGGATCTCTAAATATCAGCCTTACTTTGCACAACAACAATAAGAAGCAAACACAATAACAATACAAATATGTGAATTTTCTTTCTATAGTTGTGTTGATCTTTTTCTAGATATATTCCAGTACAGAATGAAGAATCATCTATCAGAGGTTCTTCACTGTGGATCCTTGCAATGAGTTATACTTGATTATCTAAAGGATAGTTTAAAACTCTGTAAAATTACCAAGCTCTATCCAAGTTTCACAGTGAAATAAAAATGAGTAAAAAAATTGCTTTTCTCATTGTCCTTAAAAGGGAATCCCAAAATACATGTTAATTTTTATGGCCCCAGAGAAAAGAAAGTTAAAGGATGCTTTCAGAAACATTTTGGCTACTTCTTTTTTCCCTTAAAGAGTATATTTCAAAAGGCATCTACTTCGTTAAAGTAGTATTCATTTTAAACATACCCTGGATCTCTTTTTACCTTTTAAAAGATGTTTTTGTTTCACCATTCTTCAAGATTGAATGTTCTGTATGGCGCTGTGATGCAAATGAGGAAATTTGGGACCTTTTAGAGAACAGAACACATTTTCACTATAATTACTTTATAAAAACCTATCTCTCTGTAACACACCTTTTTAAATTTCTTATGCGATACTGTCATACTGTAAATAAGAATTTATCTAGTTCTTTTTGTCTTTATGTCTTAATCCACTTTGTCACTTGAGAGGTCAAGCCACCAAAAGATTTAAAGCACTGTAGCTTTCTTTCATCAGGACATATTCTAAACTCCCTGCCCTGATGTTGCTGATAGATTTGTATTTTATTGCTGCTTCTTCATATTGGAGAATATAAACTGATTGAAAACAGCAGCTGCTCTTATACTATACTCCTCTAAATGTTGGGTTTGTGTGTGTGTGTGTGTATGTGTTCTCTATTCAGTGAATAAAACCTTCTTGTTCTGACATCATTTCTTGCTCAAATGTGCCATAGAAATAAATGTAGTTTTGCCACAGGGCATACTTTTATCTAGGGAACTCAGCCAATCCTTCTCACTCCTGCTTTGATCTTGCCTAGATACCAATGGGCAAAATGGTTTAAATCCAGGTAAATGTGTGTGCAGTTAATTAATGTAATTCTCTTACCAGCCATTGTAAAGCTCCACACTTGCTGAATTTTCCTCCACCAGTTTGCAAGATTATTTTCTCCTTAGATTCTTAGACAGTTAGACCTTATAAGAAGGAACACATAGGAAGATTGGAACAAAGGGAAAAGATGGCCCCTTTAGGCATATATTTGTTTTGATGCAAGGGTATTATTGCTATAATATTCTGATGGTGATTGACAAATTGAAAAACATTTCCCCAATTTAGGTACTGTCAGATGTTATCCACCTGAAACTTATTACGGATTAGTAAGTGTATGAAATTTTGTGAGTTCTCACAAAATTACAGAACTTGGTCCTTTGAGAAGTCTCTCTACTGAAGGGTTTGTTTGTTTGTTTTTTGAGGAAATTCAGCAAGGATTCATAAAATTAAAATCTGAACTTTTAATTTTCAACTTGCAAACTTGGTCCAGATAAATTTGCAATAGGTGTGATTAAAAATAAATTTATTTTTTTTATTTGGTTACCTACAGATCTTTCATTCAGGTTTTAAAGAGTTCATTGCATATTTAATTATACACATTCACATTTTTTAAAATAGTCTAGGGGATGCATCTTCCTATTGTTCCACAGGAGTACAGATCAATTTAACTATGAACACTTTCCTCAGCAGACATTTTCTGCCACTGCTTGATTCATTAAATACAAAATGTATCTTCAAGTTTCTCAAACTAAACATATATCATTATAATTGTGATTTGCTAATGTTATTTTTTCTAATTATTTGCTCTCTATATAAATCATAAGTTAGTATAATGATTAAATGTACAATTAATATTTCACTTGTCTGTTATGCTTGTTTTTTTCTTATATTGCTTTTAATTCATTTTTCAGACTGAAATAATATAGGACTATAAGAACATAATAACATTAATTATTCATCTTGGTTGGTAGAAAAGAGACTATTAACACATTTTGTAAGCTTATTAACTTCTGTTTATTTTCCTCTAGTACCTTTATGGTATGCTTTGTTTTATTTAGTATATTTATGTCTTCCTTTCATTTGTCATGGAGTAGACACGGCATTTCTAAACAATCTTGCATATAAGAAGTTAACAGATCCAAACATCCTCAGTTTTAACCAGAATGCTAGATTGTGTATCTATAAATGAGCTGTCTAAGGCTGTCTAATGCTTGATGCATACATCTTCAGGATGTATCTTTAGAATAGCTACTTTAAGGTGCATTCAGTCTCCATAAGCACAGTTTGATTGGGATCACCAAAGGATCATTACATACTATATTAATCTTCCGAGAATGGGTTAGAACATACCATTTTACTAGTTTGATACTGTCTTGATTCTATATATTCCTGGATTGGCATGTAACTAATTCACAAGTTGCTAAACTTCTTACCTCTTTTGTAACGTGTTTAAGGAAATAATTAGCTGCTAATACAAGGGGGTAATAATTACATAACAAATTATATGACAGCTATTGAGTCATATTTCCAAATGCTGAAGGGTCATGTTTGAAAATGATGAAATTGATCTATTTCTTTTGAAATGCAGTCCTAAGCCTACTTACGTGGTAAGTAGAATGTAGTTTTGACCTAAAGGTTTAGGATTAGTTGTTTTTTTTAAAGATTAGATAATTCAGAGTTATTTCTTGTTTTTCTTTTTCCTTTCTAGGGCCTTCAAATCATCACAGCCAGTCAACTCTGAGACCACCTCTTCCACCACCTCACAATCATACTCTATCTCATCACCATTCTTCTGCCAACTCCCTCAACAGGAATTCCTTAACAAATCGGCGGAACCAGATCCATGCACCAGCTCCTGCACCAAATGATTTGGCCACCACTCCTGAATCTGTTCAGTTACAGGATAGCTGGGTGCTGAATAGCAATGTGCCACTTGAGACCAGGTAGAAAAATGTTGACATTTGCAGAATGATTTTAATAGCATTCCTTTTTTAAAGAATGGCTTTGAAACAATTCACAATATTAGTTTGTTGAGATTTTCTAGAGGAGGAACCATTCTTTGGACAGCATGTTCACATAAATCATTTTTGTATTATTTATTAATTTATTGAATTTGTATAGATGCCTATCTCATATAAATGATTCTTGATAGCTTACAATAAAATAAATAAAAAAACTAAACTTAGTATGTTAAGATACCTAATATAAAATAAAAAACATATAGCAGTTTATTTTCTTTAATAACTATCAATAAAACCAAACAACAGGCTCTATTGCACTTCTGGGGCTCCAGGCCCAGCCACAAAACTAAGTTTTTTGGGACTTGCAAATGGCCAGCAGGGTCAAGACTAACTTAATCTCAGGTGAAATGAATTCCACAGCATGGGTGCCATAGCATAAAAGACCTTTTTGTGTAGCCAAGTTATATTTAATTATGTATAGCCCTTCATAAAGAGCCAGGTGCTAAGGAGCTGGATGTTAATACCTAATGATTTCAATAAAAGAATTTTAAGCAAGTTCATTATCATCAAGAAGATTTTGCAATGTTTTATCTTGTTTTAACCAAACTGATAAAAAGAGCCTATTCTAATAAATAATAATGCTATATATAAAAAGATAATGTAACCAAATTCCTAATTTATACTCTGTAGATTTATTTAATTAACGTTGATCAGTTCAAATTATCCTTGTTGGATACATGGTATTTGTTAGACATATTTTGCATATCTAACAAATAAAATTCATGTCACATATTCTACTCCAAACCACAGGAAGGTGTTACAAGGGTATACTGACTAATGCATTATGCATTTGGCTCCTTCTGAGTTAATAAATAGACTAATTTGAAAGTAAATATTTTGGAAACCTGAAAAAACAATCACTGATTCAAGACAGACCAAAGTATAATTTTCATTTATACTTCATTCAACATACAGTCTTATTTAAATCCCCCTTATATACTGTCATTTTGATTCCTGCAGGGCAAATGCTAATGTTTTAAGAAGTCCTGTGTTTGTTGACTGTGACAGAAAGCGGGAAAGAACTAAATATTTTTTTCTTAAATAGTATTATGTTAATTTTTGCATTTTGCTACTTCTTAAATTTTAGAGTCTGTTTATAAATGCATCGAATATATGGATGCCTTACAATACAAAAATTGAAAAAGTTTTGTATTGTAATGCCTCTACATTTTTTGTAGAGTTTGTAAAAGTAAACTAAAATTTCTTAGATCCTTGCTAATTTTTCTTATCACTCCTTCTTGCTCTCTTGTGTGCATCTGTGGGCTCTTCTCACATTCCTAGTAATATATTTCATTTTTCAATAGTTGCCTGTATGTAGATCCTAGATCCTAGAGTAAATTATTTTGTTAGACTGCCATGATTTTTGAAGCCATCATGTAAAACTTCATATATGATGAACTTTTATTTGTCATCATTTTCATTGTGTGAAAATATGGTCTGAGCAAAAAAAAATCCACTTGATACACTAAAGCCTATATTGTAAGAAAGATGGTCTATAATGCAGCATGAATAGACTTACAACAATACTTACAACCTACATAGATTTGGCATGTTTAAGGTGTTAGCGATAAGAGTATATCCCACAAAGTAAGAGGGTGCACAGTGAAATGATATGAGATTGGTAGCAATAATATAGGCAGCAGACAATTACACTGGTGTTGTAATAGTTTACTTTATAGTAAACAATATCTATATACAAGGTCTTCAGCAGTCACAATAAACATTGTCTTCTTACCAGTCCAGTCATACACGAT
>JANHGC010004126.1:10669-24878 GCA_027560395.1 Boaedon fuliginosus | reverse complement strand
ATCTATCTATCTATCTATCTATCTATCTATCTATCTATCTATCTATCTATCTATCTATCTATCTATCTATCTAATCGATATATCTGTATCTCTATATCTACTTATCTACCTACCTACCTACCTATCTATCTCTATGGGGTGGGGGTGTATAAAATCAAAAGTAGCATTAGAATCTCTGAAAGAATGAAAACAAATTGTCATTTGTATAGCAAATTATGCAAATTTTCTTATGTATTTAAGCTCAACAAATGCTAAAATTGTAGCTATGTAAATAAGCAGTTGAAATGGTGAACTGGATTCTTAAACTCATGTATAATTTTAAAGGATTACAAAAAGTAGTAAGAAAATCACAATATGCTTTTGGCAAAAATTCATGCATAGGGTGTTTATTTTACAAAGCCTTGAAACACAACATTTGATAATATTTTGTTCTAAGAAATATAAGCCTACTTGGTCAACAAAGCATCACCAATTTCTTCTATTTTCAGCAGCTTTGCTTTGGGAGTCTCAGATGGAGAAGAAAAATCTTCATTTTGATTCTTAGTAGATATTAACTCCTGTGTTTCATTTGGGTTATCAAAAACAGATTGAATAGGCTCAGATTCTCTGGTGGATATCAAATTTGCACTTAGCACATCATTGCTGATTTCCTCAATGTTTATTCTTCTTAAAGGTTTCTAAATAAACAAAAACAACCGAGCAATGAATTAACACAGAAGCACACTTTTTACATATAATGAGCAACATTTCTAAAGAATAACTATGTCTGTCTTAATGGAAACAAAGAATATTTTGTTTATCTCTTCCACAGAAATAATCCAAGGGAAATGTTGTATCCTATCTAACAATCTACCTTTCTAAAAAGGTAGAAAGAAGAAAATAAATAATTATACTTTTTGTGCCTGATTTTTCAGTTGCTTGAATATAATATCAAAATGCTAGTTTATCATGAGTTCCCCTTGACTGGGGAAATAAGGCGGGGTATAAATCCAAACAAACAAACAAATAAACAAATAAATAAATAAGGTGGTAAAGTTGTTAAGTCATGATGTAATTTCATGAGATACTCATTTTAATTATTTATATAACTAATCTGTCTCCCCTCCCTTCCTCCATCTCATCCTAGTTTAAATCATATGTCAGTTTAAAATTTTGTGTATCTAATGAAGTGAGTTGCAACTCAAAAAAGTGTATGCTTTTTAATAAACTTTGTTTGTTAGAAGGTGCTATCAGATTCCTTCAGAGTTTTGGCTAAGATTAATACTGGATGCTCCTCCTTTATGTAGGGTGTCGTGTTATGAAATAACATGTATTAGGCCACCCATAATACATGTTATTTCACCTACTAAAGCCAAATTAACCTTATCTTTTACCATGGATCTCTGGCACTAACTGTTAACTTTTCAAGATGGTTTTAACTAATCCTGCAAAAAACAATTGAAGTGAATATCCACAACTCCAAATTCTCTTCTCAGTACTTTATTTCACTGTAACCATGTTGATCTGAGAAGTTTATTACCAACCAGCTATTTATCTGTTTAATCTCACTCATGCTAACCAAAGAAAAGACTTGTCTTTAGCATAACTCAATGCTTGACCCTCAGCCCTACGGGTGGAGAAATTTAGTAGTATTTCTGTTGATCAGATTTGGAATATTGTTTAATTAATAAACATGTATTCAAGGAAAAACACAATCAGCTGGCCAGATATTGCAGAAAACTGCAAGGATTTGTCCAGGAAGTCTCTGAGAATTAGACACAATTATACAGGTCTACAAAAAATATACATACAATAGAGGATAAAAGTTCACCATTGTCAGATTTTATGTTTCAGTGAGCCCCTAACTGAACAGAACCAAACATAGCCTATACCTGGTATGAAGTTAAAGATAGGATATTTCTGCATATTTGAATGCCTACGTTTTATGTGCAGTTGTTTACAGATTCAAAATAAGAAAACCATGTAGAAGTTTAGATATTTGTAGGCCTACTGTTAGTCAGGTGAAGCCAATTTCACAGTTATGAAATGGTTGTTCTGTCTTAATTTAAAAAACCATAGGTTCCTCTAAGCAGCTGCCCCCAGCATTAGAAAATGAAGATTATTCACTCTTACAAAGCTATTAAAAGAATTTCTGAAAAAAGCTGTAAGGCCTTGAACTAGCACTGAGAAACATTGGGCAGTATTGGGCTTTTGGGTTTAATGACAGTGGTCTAGACAACAAATTTCCTGATTTTTTTGCTAGCAGCTGTGGCTGGCATCCTCAGAGGCAAGGTAGTTTGGTATGCAGATCACAGGTAACTGAGCAGGGACTGACTGGGCTCCTGTCTTTAGAACTAGGTGTCCTGAATCCTGATTGGTCCTTAACCTTTATTGAGCTGGTTTCCATTTCAGGCAGGTTAATTCAGGCTGCTCTTTTGTGCCCAATCCTGTTTTTTTGGGGGGTGGGGGGGAGTTGGTTCCTGATTGATGCTTTGTTCAGGCTGGTTTCAGATCCAAAAATCTAAAAAGAATCTGCTAGAATTATCTGAACACTGGTCAGATTTGCAAAACATAATCCTCAGATCACTGCAAAATACTCTGCTGTAAAATTTAGTTGACACTGGAATAGCTGTTCACAAATGCAAATCCAATACAGCTTATGCCACAGTGTTCCGAATGGGAGAGTTGAAGGAGATCCTTTTTCCTTTCCTTATTATAAAAGCCATCATCTAAAGTATGCAGAAGAAAATCTTGATAATCCTTAAATGTTTTGGAATGAAGTGCTTTGGAGTGATCAAATAAAAATTGAACGGTTGAACCAGAACCATACTAGATACATTTGAGAAAGAATATGTGAAGCATTTGAAGAAAAACACCTTGCCCTTGCCATCTGTACAGGAATTGTAAACATGAAATGCATGCAAATAAGAATGTTTCTGAGCTTCGAAAGTTCCACACAGAAAATATTCCGAAACCAAAAGCAAGAGATTCATACTTAGATACAGTAAGTTTTTGGAAGCTGTGTATTTTGCCAAGGGATATGTTCCAATGTACTCACTGAAAAAGTGTCCACACTTCTGCACCTGCCATATTCCTTTTTAATGTTGAATCTATAAACAACGGTGCATAAGTAGCAAGCAGGCAACCAAATTTCGAGAAAGTTATCCCATTAACTTTGTACCATGTTGAGATTGTGTGATCTTCTGTTACCTTGAAAATTCATTAAAACATATAACCAAAGAAGCTTAAAATGTTTCATCTCCATGTAAATATGGTTGTAATCAATCATATGCATCTCAATGGCAAAGCAGCCTTTCAAATTCGAAAAGATTTATTATCGAAAGAAATACTAGAGTAATCTATTTTGAATGTTTCAACATAACTCTGAAGACAAAATTGCCAAAATGTAGTGCAATATATACAATGGAGCAACTGTGAACAATAGATTTTAAAGACTCTTCTGATGATTAGAAGCAAATTGTGCAGGAGCTAGCAAGAAAAATGCCTCCACAGTGAAATAAGTGGAATTGTAAAGCCTGAAGATTTTGGTGTCATATAAAGACTTGGTTTGCCTCCCTCTGCATTAGGTATTTTCCAATCCCAAATTATTTCTCTTGCTAGGCTTTAGGTATAGGAAAGCTGGGTAATTGCCCTAGTAGAGTTCATTACTTGCAATCATGTCATTCCAAGGAACAGTCATAATTAGATGAGAGAGCAACATATTTAGACTCCAGCTTTCTATAATGAATGTCCATGATTCAAAGGTTACTTTAAGATGAATGCCACTTGGGTGATCACTAGAGCATCTGTTATAGTTAACTGTCACTTTTTTTCCCCACGGTTTTCACTAGAGTCCAGTTTATATATCTGGCTACACAACGGTGTGAGTGCTTGTAATGAAAAGCAAATGCCAACTATAGCCTAGGGAAGCTCCTGATATATATGTCCTGAATTTCTAGTGCCACAAATATTCTATTACACTGATACATTTCTGCAATGTCTGCAGTTTCCACCAGGTGCCATGTAAAACAGCTACATTGGCATAATCGTAGTAATTGCTATCATTTAATGCTTAAATATAGCAGAAGAAACTACACTTTATACAACAGCTGGGGACATTAGGCATTCCTTATGCTCTCTGCTGTGGTGAGGGAGACTTTAAAATGGAGAAGGAAGCAGGAAATAGGATGACTTCTGTAAAGAAAAGTCACACACTAAAATCATGCTTTTTCTTATGCAACGTACCGTTTTTGGATGGGTGGCAAGGAGGGAAGGAAGAAAAATGATGTCTATAATTAAATTCATTTGGAAACTTTTAGTATTATATGTATAAGAGATAATAGGTAGTAGCACTGGATTTCTTTTGCTATGATAACTCTTCAATTCTGACTTCACACAGGGTTTGGTTTGTATCTGTCTTGGTTACCTTGGTGGATAGCTTATGTCAGGACTGTCAAATTCGCAGGCTGGATGTGTCACGCACTGCTCATGCCAGTTTAGTGAAGGGGGGAGAGTCACAATATGTCATGTGACGATGCGAGTTTGACACCCCTGGCTTATGTCATTTTCTGAAGATACTATTAGCATTTTCTCTGCCAGCTTTGTCAGATGGGGGTGAGGATATGGTGCTTTTAATTCCTTCCTGGAACATTGCCTTCAGAAAATCACTCTAGGGGGTACCTGTTTTGTCTATCCTATTTAAAATATTGAGTGCATTAAACTTGTGCGGCTGGAACCACAAATACCAAAAGCTGAAAAAAGTTACTATTCCATGTGACATGATTGTATTGGGTAAATTTTGAGGTAGAATTGATAAGAAGGTTTTTGTATTTCTACATACAGGTACCACCATAAATGCATCACTTTTGTGATGATCTAATTGCAGATCTGATTGCACATTTTCATTGTTTTTTGAATACATGCCAACTAAATTTGGGACTGCCAAAATTCCACTTGGTTTTTTTTTTTTACATAGAGTTTAATTGGCTCATTCACCAGCTTATGTTTTATATTTTTATTAACTCAGTTTATACTTTTGGACTGTTGGAAAATGTCTTGACAGCTGTGGCATCAACATAAATGTTTTCTTATCTGGAAAGAATTACTTTTAAAACTGATAACAGTTTGTTAATATTTGTAATGTATAGTACATAAAACTTAAATTGCCCTTTAATTGCTCAGCTGATGCAAATTCTAGAAGGAAAAGAAGACTGTAAAGGAAGCAGCCTGATTTCATTCAAATGTTCACAATTCATGCCTAGTGCATTGTAGAGCTTTGTGAATTCTTGTTAACTTAATCCTTCTATTCAAACTTGTTAGATGCAACCCTACATTTAAAAAAATATTTTTAATAATGTCTTCATGTTCCTTATAAAAGTGTATAAAAGATATTAATGCAGCATGTCAGGCTGAGATACATTTATTATGTAAAATATATAGAGATATTGCCTTTTGTTCAGACATGATTCAGCTTGCAAAATCTTTCTTGTGAACTGTTTAGATTGTTTTTGCTTTAGTCTTAGAAGAAAAAGGATAGAAAGACATTAGTTTCTCTACAAGATTGAGTTTCAGTTGGTTAATTATGCAACTGACATTCAAGTAATGCATAGAGAGCTTCAGTTCCCCCTCCTTTATGCTTTCAAAGGAAACTACTAAATTACTTTATGGTCTAATTGATCTACCATACTGAGATTAATTATCTCTTTGCTAGCAATAGTATGGCTTCTGCTAAAATGACAATATAGTTGTTCTTAAATTCCCCAAAGAGTTAATCACAGGCTTTTTGTTAAGCTTAGCTGGCAACCTTTTACAATTTGCAAAACTTGGGCTTCTTTCTGCTATCTTTAGAGTTCCTCTCCCTCTGAATGTATGTGCTGAGTCGACAGCTGATTCTGTGTCACCTTCCTGATTGGTGATCTTAAGTCCCTGGATCCTGCCTTTCTTTAACAACCTTTGCTGTGGTTTCTTTGCTAACCATTTTTCTTAGCCCTGAGTCCAACTCTAACATTGCTGACTACCTGCCAGCTTCTTAACTCATTGTAACTTCTCTTTACTGTGAGAAACTCTGGGTGTATGAAAAACTGTTTCTCTGGGGCGGGGCTGGGACCTCGATGGCGCTGGACGTGAGCTCTGCGGCCTCGGTCCTGGCTTCCCCTTGGTGGGCTCCCAGAGGAGCCTGTGCCCCCCTGGGGCTGGACTGAGTGATGGGAAGGTGTCGGGGTGGGTATAGGGGATTCCGCTTATCCCCTACCTGCCAATTGACTGCTTCCTGAAGCCACCGAGGAACAAAGCAACAGCTTTCAGCTGCCATTAGTCGAGACCAGCCCGAGCAAAAAGATAGTCAAAGAAGAAAAGGGAGAGACCTGGGCAGTGCCGGATTTGGGCGAGATAAGATCTGGAATGTGATTTTGGACCCCCAGAACTATATTTATAAAGAAATTTGTGCAGGAGTGGATTAGCAGCGGAAGAAATTGTGCGCAACTTAAAAGGACTTTCACTTCGTGAGCCTAATGGAACCTGGTGAGCAGAAAAAAAATTATTGGAAAAGATATTGTGAGTGAATAACTTATTTTTGATGAATTATTGACTATATAGAACTTTCTAATATCTTAAATGAAGCTGAAATTTGGAAGGGGAAGGAGGAGAAAAAAAAATGGAGCTTACAGAATCCGGAACTCACGAGACTTGGGATATGATATTAATATTGTTAAAAGAAAAGAAATTAATATTGTTAAAAGAAAGAAACAAAATATTGTTAAAAGCTAGGAGGGCAGATAATGACGACTTTGGATAAAAAAATTGAGAGAGAAGAGCGTGAACTTGTGACAGTTGAGGCTTTGGAATTACAGTTGGAACAGCCGAGTATGGAGAGTGTTGGAGAGGGGGATGAAGAGCGGCTGAAAAAAGGAAGAGAGGAGAAGAAGATGGCGGTGGAGTATCAGACAAGACAAAGACAAAGACGATTGGACTGTGACGTACTAAGCAGAGTTGGGAAGGAGAAAAAAAAACAACTGAACATAAAGAGGATTTACCAAGATACACGGGATAGAAAACAACAGGAGCAGATGAAAGAAGCTATGAGAAAAGATAAAGAAACTTTGTTCGACTTTTTCTATGGTGAGATAAAGCTAAAGGAGGAGCAACCGGGGAAATGGACTTTACGAGGTGGAAGATAAGGGATGGATAGACTTTTATATAAATGAGAATCAGCCTGATATTTTAATTATGTTGATAATTAAATAGATAAAATAGGCTTTTTCTGATACATTAACAGTGTTAAGGGGAAGGAAATAAAAATAATATACTTTACTGTATTTTTAAAATAAAATATATACGAGATGAATTTTTTTTATTTTTGAAACAGAAGAATTTTAGGCATGTCAATTAAAGTTTTATTATGAATTTAAATAAGAGATAAATAAGAATTTTAAAGATTTAGAAACTTGTATGAAAATGAAATTGAATGTTTAAGTCCAAACAACATTGCTTGGACATAAAATAACTTTTTTATTTCTGTAACACTTTTAAAAATAATAAAAATTATTACAAATAAATAATAATGAGGCCATTAATTGGCAAAGTCCTCACTAGTAGCGACCATAAATGGTGGGTCCTGCAAATTCATCTCCTGCCCACCAAGTTTTAACCCTCTCTTACCCATACTGTTTAGAACAGTAGGATTAGCAACTAGTGGTGGGGGATTCTTCCAGAGAGAATTTGCGCCCCACAAACTTTTCTGCCTGTTAGCTATTCTCAAGCTATTTCTGTGTATGGCTATATCTGGGTTCTGAAAGATTGAAAAAATGAAAGATAAGAGCACAGAGGAAGAGCACAGGGGTGAAATATTTGATAGCTGTTCAACAGGCTATTTTGTGCACAGAAATAATGCTCTTTTCAAACAGTATCAAGCAGAGGGACATATGGGATGAAGTGGGAGGACCTGATTCCATAACTAGTGCTGCAAGAGAAAGGTAGTACTTGCAGTGAATGACCAGAAGTCCAGTTCTAACCTCAGAATTAGCAATACTGGAAGTAGCTGGGGGATGATCATGCAGAACCCACGTGTAGATTTCTTGAATTTTGACATTTAGTTTACCCATAGTATTTAGTGTCACCAAACAGTTATCATAATATTTAGTGTACCCAAAGTCAGAATGAAGTAAACAATGAGATTGCCCTCCCAAAGGCAACATAAATAATTGTGGAGTTACAGATGAAGGAACTACCATTATATAAGTCTGGTCCTGAGAGCACTCATTAGTCAGGAGGAAGTTCTATTGTTCCTCAAAAATAATGATGATAATAAAAGGTAAAAAAAAACCCAGCTAGATAAAATCCTTATCTACTGTAGCAGCACCTTCAGAGCACCTACTGGCAGGGTACATCCAATTGTCTGTCTCTCAGGACAGCCTGTTTACTCTTTCAAAATAATTATAATCTTGTTTAAAAATCAGGTTTAAAAGCATGCTAGGACCATGTTTTTAGGATCAGCTCTTCAGAAACCCCAGTCAAATTTTCCAAGGGAAGATGACTCTGCAGAAGGCAGGCCTTTGCCACCTATTCCAAAATGGCTGTGGAGAGCAACTCGCAATAACTAGATATAAGGGATATGCATGCAGGAGCCTAAAGCAGCAAACTGAGCAGATCCTAGTTCCAAACCACATCATCAGCTAAATGATCAGTAAAGTGTGCCAGATCATGTCCACAGCAAAAATTGTGTTGGGAGGGGAGACCATTTTCAAATGCCTCAGATCTGGGCTGGGGATGAGACAAAAGCCACTTAATGAGTACATGGCAGGAAAAAAAAAAACTAAAGCATGGTTATGGTTGGAGGGAGGTGAGAAAGACACTTGTGATTAAAAGTTGAGTTCTTTTCATTTGAACCATTCTCTTTTCTGCGGAACTGAGGAAAGCGTGTGTAAGCATTCTTTTTGAAGTATTTGAAAGTTCATCAGGTTTTTACAATAATCTGCAAGGGATGACTGAAAACTCAGATGAGGTCTGTTGCAAATAGAGAATATTTACTGGGACTTAATGTGGATGTCCATTTCTGTTTCTATTTACACTAAATCCTTTATTGCCATTTTGGTGAAACTTTAATTCTTGGGATAAATACATACAATACTTCATGTAAGCAAGTACATACAGTAACTTCAATATATATTCTTGACATGTACGCTCACTGGTTAGGTTTACTGCAGTTGACCAACAATTTAACAAAGCTGCTACAAGTTTCTGGCCTACTGATATTATTTCCAATTCTTTCATTTCCAGAAAAAAATCATCCAGCAAATAATCAAATCTAAAACATGCTTCCTTTCCAATTCCAACAAGTTAAATGAAATGTAGTTTCAAGTAAAATGCCTCCTCTTCTATGATATTATTCTGAATGGCAAAATTTTCTCTCTGTATTGAGAGAAGGAATCACGATATAATGCCTTCTTTTTTCAAATTCTATCCTTTGGGAAGGAATCAGAGCTTAGCAGGAGAGCATAAGCATTTTATACAGAAAGTACCACAGTTGATTCTTAATTAAAGATTCAGATAGGAGTATATGGAAAAGGATCTCTTTTTGTTCGAAACCCTGGACAACCATTGCCAGTCAAAACAAACAGTAGTAGATTGGACTGACAAACAGGTATATGAACGTTTTCTATGTTCTACAAGGTACTCTATTTCATTATGCCTGGTAGAAGTTACATAGTTCTATTAGTGTGGATAACAAATTAACTTGGCAGAGAAGCTCTTCTCTCCAATTCTATTTCAACCAGGCACTCTGCAAATTCAATATACAGCAGAGACAGCTGCTTTAATTTCTCTCTTCCTCCTTCTAATTCAAATTCCTTCTGCCCAGAGCCCTGCAGTTGTCACAGAACTACAGTTCTCAACATCTATAAAAGGTACTAGATTGGAGAAACTTTCTGAATTCAAATTCATGTTACCATCTTTTGTTTCCACCAGCTCCATGTGACCATCAGTGTTAGTTCCACTCTCTGATGGCTCCACCTGCAAGGAACAAAAAACAATTTCCATGACTAAAATTGAGAACATTATTATAAAGTATTGGGTTGAAGAACTCTTCTACCTGTTGAAAAGTTATATTTTGTGTTTGGAGCAATGTGAGAAAATAATGGATAGTACAATGAAAAAGCACGAATATTGATGTATCTATTCCTCTTGGAACGTTATCAGATTTACAAATCCTTACTTAATAAACAGCTGTTTCTTTTTTATTTGACTTCAGGCAAGCCGCCTCGAGTTCCCCTTGACCGGGGATAAATGTGAACAAACAAACAAACAAACAAACAAACAAACAAATAAATAAACAGCAAAGTGGCTTGATGGGAATTCCAAGCACACAAATGGAGAAACTAGATTTTTCCACCAAGCTTCCTCTTTCATAACAGTCATTGCCCAATGGTTCGTTGATTGGCTTTAAATATGTTTTTATTATAATACTGATATTAAAATATAAACAAATATAACAGTACATTCTATGAAATATCCCTTTATTCTCAGTTTAATTTACCATACTTTCTTTTTTAATGATTTGGCAAGAAATCTATTGAGGGAAGATATGTTCACTACATCCAGGAAAATACAGCTCTTTTGGGGATACATAAACATTATCGAATTCTGAATCTAAGCTCATTCTGAATTTTGAAGAATTAATCATATTAAACTAAGAGGAAAAAGTATTTTCATGGTAGTCAAGACATGTGGAAAGTTAACTTTAAAAAATTCCTTGGCATCAATTGACAAAAGTGAGTTAGATATCACCCAAATAATAATCAGACCAGTCCCTAAAACTCCACATGAGCTAGCAGCTTCTTGTACATATTTAAAAGCATATAGAATCCTGCAGAGCTGAATTAAGTGGCATAATGTATAGCGGGGGTGTCAAACTGGTGGCCCATGGGCTGAATGCGTCATGCATAGGCCACACTCACCCCAGCTCTGCAAATTGGAAAAATGTCATGTGATGGCAATGTGATGTCGCGGGTTTGACACCCATGATGTAGAGGAACAACCTACTCTGGGGTGGGTTTCATTTTTTTTAACAACCGGTTCTGTGGCCGTGGCTTACTAGTGGGCATGGCTATGTGGTCATGTCACTGGGTGGGTGTGGCTCGGTGGCTAGACCATCCACCCAAGTCATATGACCACCTAGCCACACCCACCCAGTCACATGGCAACATAGCCACGCCCACCTTGGTGTGGCTAGGTGGTCATGAGACTTGGTGGGCATGGCCAACACATCACTCATGGCAAGGTGGGGTGGCATCTTTCAGCCTGAGGAAGAATCACAGGGAAGGAGCGGGCGACCCAGCAGCCATTTACACTTTATCCTCTCCATTTGCAATTTAGGCTCCTGGGAGTATTGCGGAAGAGCGTGGTGGCACTGCGATGAGGGACACTCTCCAATGGAGAGCCTCTCCGACAGCCTCTCCAAAGTGCAAGGAGGCTCCCTCTTCGCAACGCCACCCCCCAGTGATCTAACGATATTTAATTATTGGAATGTAATAATGCATACATATATGCCTAATATACTGCTGGAAAATCAGAGCAATGAGGGTACCCTAAGGGAAAGAAAGAAAGGAAGGAACAAAGGAAGGAATGAAGGAGGGAGGCAGCCAGACGTTAAGTTTCAAAGGAAACAGTATGTGAAAGCAGAGAGGTGGATATATCTGGGAAAGCAAACAGAAAGCACAAGGACTGGTCAGGAGGGGATCATTGCGGGGATGGCGCTGTGAAGAGGGAGCCTCTCTGTTAACACTTTAGGCTCCAGGGAGCATTGAGGAAGAACACGGTGGTGCTCTCCAAACTGCAACCGGAGGCTCCCTCTCCGCAGCACCACCGCGCTCCCTCCCCAATGCTCTCTGGAGCCTAAATTTCAAATGGAGAGAATAAAGTGTAAATGGCTGCTGGGGCACCCTGCTCCTTCCCCACAGGGCAAGCGATTCTTCCTCACGCCGAAAGAGTGGAAGAGATGACTGGGCTGGGCTCTCTTTACAGGCAGGGAGAAGAAGCCTCCAGCCCAGCTCAGCTGTCCCCTCCTCCCACCACCTTCCCTGCCGGGTTCACTTCTCCATCTTTAAAAGTGAGGGGAGAGCAGTGCAGAAGGCACTCCTTGCCATGCCACACAGGCAGAGGTTCCTCACAACTTTCACACCTTCTGCAGTGCTCTACTGTTCACCTTTAAAGATGGAGAAGTGAACCCAGCTAGCCAGCACAGCCATGTGTGGGGAAGGTCGCGGGGTGCTTTGGATTGTAGAGTTAATGATTTGCCTCCCAGAGTCATTGAGCTTCCATTATCACCCTTAAAAAAATTATTGGGCCCATAAATGAATGAGTCTCACCCATGGAAACGGAACACTATCAGTCACTTTCACAGAACAAGTCCAAGTTGGAATAAAGGTAAGCCATTTAATCAGCAAACTGTTTTGCAAATGTATCACAGCAGGTTATTGGGAACACTCCCTTCTCTCCTGCAGCTCAGAACATAGTAGCTCCAACTGAAACAACATCAACAACTCCATAAGGCAATTCTGTGCCTGACTCATCGGTAGGAAAGAAGTCTTTACTACCATCAGAATAGCCTTTTCCTAGGTTATGTTTGACTAAATTTGTTCCATGTTTCCCATCCCAGATGCTTTTCTTAGGCTTCTGTAGGGGTGTATGTGGGGTTCACAAATGTGTGTGTGAGTGTGAGTGTGTGTGTGTACACAGAAATATATATACAAAAAAAAAGAATGCTTTTTTATATAATGTTTTCAGTTGGGTTTGAACAGAACTAAATCTATAAGCTCTCTTTAAAAGCAATTTGTAACAAACTTATTGCCAAGATAAATGGATACAAAGAAGTGTTGTTGTGAAGGGACGGAAAGATGCTTGAAGCTGTTCTCACTGCAGCATCCCAAAAAGGCTGGAGTTTCCTGTTTTGATGGGTGGGAATTACTTCCCTTATATAATCAAGTAGTTTTAAAATATTATGCAACGGAAGGTTTAAGAGCTAATTTTAAAGCATCCCTTTCAAAAGGTAAGACATACCTTTGGATTATTGAACCGCTGGAAATCTGGAACGTACTGGTTTCCTTCACAGGGTCCCTCGGGATAGAGACCACTTGTTTCTTGGATTACCTGGGGGGGGGGGGGAGCATGATGTAAGCAATTTCTTGTCTTACGGCCAGCTACGTCTTTTATTTTCTTCTGCGCCATAAAGCGTTCAGCTAATTTTAACTGAAGCAGAATTCAATTTAAGCAAAGCAATGTTGAAGTTACAGATATGGAAGTTGAGCTGTTTCAGAAAGTTCTGCTTGAAAGTGAAGCCTAGGACACATATATAAACAGCACATCAAATCAGAGGATGTACTGGGCAACCCCCTCCATTGTTCTACGCTAATTAGGAATTATTTCTTACGCAACAGTCTCTGGAGTAGAGATATCAAGATGCAAAACACTATGTGAGCCAACAACATTTAAAAAAAATCTATTTCACTTATTAGAAGAAGAAAATGATTTTAGTTTCTGTGCTATACTATACTGACCACTATAGATTAAAATCAGTCATGAGAGGCATAGAGGATTATCCCAGTGTGGGCTGACAAAGTAACCCTGTGTTATACCAATATGAGTGCATACATGTATTTTTTGCTGTTGTTAGTTTAATTTAGAAACAGAGGCTTTGCCAGCCAGTGTTCTTGTGCTTTTAAAAGATTTACCAAACAGCATGTACTTGGTTTGTACTTGGGCTTTTTTACTTGACTATAAATTATTAAGAATTCCCTTGCGTTTTCACAGCTAACCACAGTTCAAAGATCTTCGGTATGGAAAATCAAGATTATCCAGATGCAGAAAAATCAAAATAATAAGTACAGAAATATCAAATAGCAACGGCATGGCCACATAACAGTGAACATTTATCCCTTGAAAAGCTTAGAGCACAGTAACATGTAACTAAACCTGTAACTTAGAATACCAGTTGTAAGCACCATTCACAACTTTAAATGGTTGCTGAGTGAGTGGTCATAACTTGAGGACTACCTAAATAAAATTTAAATTGTTATTGAAAATTCTCTAAAAATATATTAATTTAACAAGGAGCTTTGATCTTCTAATTCATACATTTGCCCTTGGGCTCCAGTGAACTCATCAAGTATCTATCTATCTATCTATCTATCTATCTATCTATCTATCTATCTATCTATCTATCTATCTATCTATCTATCTA
>JANHGC010004126.1:0-10569 GCA_027560395.1 Boaedon fuliginosus | reverse complement strand
GCCGCATTCTGTACCAGCTGAAGTCTCCGAGTGCTCTTCAAGGGCAGCCCCATGTAGAGCGCATTACAGTAGTCTAAATACCTGGACAATGCCGGGTTATCAGGTTTTTTTTATAAATATGCGGTTTCTTTTCCTAAATGCATTTATGCGCATGTTTAAGGAGAAGCCTTAAATCACATGATTGGTAAAGCACAAGAACACTAGCTGCCAAGTTCAGCACTGACATTTCCAATTGTGGCTTCAACAAATCCCCACACATGGAGTAACAGACATTGCCATAAAAAAGAGTTTCCACTCACTCTGAGCCATTGTTCTGCTTGGTCTTTACTTTGCAAACCCAAGACAATCACATCTGCATTCATGGGAATGATCTTCAACTTATGTTCCTGCTTTCTCAGATTCTTCTCCTTGTGAATGACACTGCAGCTCACCAAATTAACATCCAGCTGAGGACTATGGTCCTTGGAAGTCTTGTAGCACTGGGAACAAAAGCAATACAGTAAGATTCTTAATTATTTTCTTTAAAATTATTTAAAACATTGTTCAGCTGCCCATCTTAAAACCAACTCTTTGGTGGCTTACAATCAATAATAAATAATTATAAAAAAATATATATAAAATTAAAAAGAAAATAAGGAAATCTTGGCCCAACAATCGCACTTCCCAGATGGCACTCACAACAGTCTCATCCCACTCTGAACTCACATCGTTACAACCCTTGGGGGAAGAGCCAGATCTTAATTGCTCTCCTGAAAGTTAAAAGAGGGAAGGCTATTGGTCTCAGGTTCCTTAACCTACTAAATGACTGTCAGAAGAACAGTAAAATTTGCAGTCCAAGACATCTGAAAATTATGTATCCTAAAAGCAAAGTTGCCTTCACATTCTACTTATAGACTTCCCAGAAGTATTTGTTGGCTTATCTAGAGAAAGCAAAGTCAAAGAAGAAGTAGACCGTTGGATTTATTTGCCACCTCTCTTTTCTGAATTTTTTGTGTTTAAAATTTTATCAGAAAAACTTCAAGAATAATTAATATTTTAAACATACTTTCTTGCTCACCAAATACTTACCAACAGTCTGTTCTCTTTAATCATGCAAAGCTGCTTGGCCCACTGGCCCAACCATTTCTTTCTCCAGAGAAAAGCACAGATCCGGGCATCTTTCATAAGTTCAATAGATGCTTCAGGTGATGGCCACTGATGAGGGGCTGACTTGCCTTTACTGCTCTCTTCCTCATCATAGGATTCATAGGAGCTGCTGACTGCTTCATCATCTGCATCCAAGGTAAAAAGACCATTATATTTACATCCAGGTTAGAAAGATTTTCTGTCCTCCACTAGGTAAGCTCCAAAGCATTCCAAGATGTACAACAAAGATAAACAGAAGTAAAGATAAAGATGGCTTGAAAACTTGTAATGTTTAAATCATCACAACATGTTCAAGAAAATATGGCAACTTTACCCCATTCCACTTTGATCAGCATGCAAAAGTTCATTATCCACTCCAATTTTTAAATTTGATAATAACAGCCAACTCATGTAGGCTGCAATCATGGATCAAGCTCTAATATAATTTGAAAAATGAATGGGATGAATCACATTCATATGAAATAATTGTTTATGTGCCATCAGGTTGTTTGTGACTCCTAGAAAATACTGTAGGTAGATTTTCTCCATTATGATCTATCCCTAACCCTTTCTTTCAATTATGTACCCATCAAGCCTTGCATTAATTTTGATAGAACTTGTACACTAATAATTTGAGTATCTGTATAGTCAACAGCCCTGTTTTAATTAATCCAATCAAGCTGTAGTGGTATGAAATAAATATCACGGTGGTATTTTTTAATAATATGCATATTACACATGGATTTTATTCAGTTTGAAGTTACATAATACATAACTTTTATAAATTCTATGTTCTGCTACATCATGCAAACTGATACTCTTAAAATGCCTTAAGATTTCAATATCCATCATTCTTAGCCAGAATAGTTAGTAACGAAAGAACTGTAGTTGTAACTTATCTTGCATTAAAATAACGACTTCCTATTTAAAAAAATCTGTGACTATTATTTAAAACAGGAAATAGAGGAAAAGGAAAGTCTGAAGATACCATACCAAAAGTACATTCACACACTTGCTTGGACCAATTAACACTGAAAATAGTGCAATGAACAATTTAAACTTATTCCACATCACCCTATTTTTTTCTGATTTTTGCTCTGATCCCTGATTTCTTCATGGGGAAGCAAGCATTAATTTTGGTGGGGAGGGGACAATATTTATTTCATGAGCCTTACGCACACGTGGAAAAAATATTACAGAAAAAGTGACTAACAAACATGTACTGTAGCGCATAACACCAGTCTTCTCCCATGCCATATGGGAGAATTCACTGGAGAAAGCAGTTATGTTTGGAAGAGTTAGCAGTGAAAAGAAACCAGGCCATCAAAGAACATGGTGGCTGGACACCATCAAAACTGACACCAGCCAGAGCATAGAAAAACATTAAAAACTACTGCAAGATCGGAAGATTTGAAGAGAGCTGGCCCATAGAATTGCCAAGAGTCGAACTCAACTGAATAGATAACATCATCATCATCACTCTTCATTTTGCTATTGCCATAGAAATCCTTAAATCCTTATTGTTGTTGAAGACTTTGTGTCTTTTTTATATGATGAAATTTACTCTGCAAATTATTTACATTATTTTAACACTACAAATAATTCTCAGAACGATGTGAGGTTTCAATCTAAGTTCCCTAAAGAGGTCAATATAGGACTCTCTGCAGTTCTTCAAAGCAGTTGTGCTTTTTCACAGAACTGAGAAGCAGCAGACAGAAGCTCCCTTCTGTAATAGTGTCCAAAGCACTGTACAATCCTACTTTCTGATTTGTACAATCTCTCCTACTTCACAAATTCATGGGGATATTTTAAGTCTTCAGCTGTATTTTTATTCTTGCACAAAATAAGCTGCATTGTGACCATGAATAGGGAGGTGACACCTATTTAGTACCAGAGCAATAAACACTGAAGATCCAATTAAACTGACTTTTTGCTAAAAAGCCTATGCATAGGAATGTTCTTGACTAATGGTTAGCACCTGCCTGGAATCAGATAAGAGTCAACAGGGGAGGTTGGATTTAATCCATTTGTGATTACATAGGCATTCTAAAATCTTCTTTTAACTCTGCCTCAAGTTTTGCCACTCCCTCTCCTGCACTAGTTCTTAATTCTGCCACATTGGCTCCATTTCAGTTTGCTGTTTTTCCCCTGGGATGTCCACTTGAGTCTCATAGTTAAACTTTGTTCTTCTTTTTTGAGCAGAAGAAAACTGAGACAGCAATGCAAGTAAATATATTGTACCCCGAGATCATGCCGGAAAAAATATTTTTGTTGTAGTAAGCAATTTACCATCTGTTCAATGGTGGCTGGATTCTATACACCTTCCTGTCAACTATTAGACCTAAAGTTGCTCAATTTTCATTCAATTTGTGTATTTAAATGGGATCAGTTAAGACTTCTATTTTGCAATAGCTTCACAGACACACCCTGAATAGTAAGCTGTTTCGATATGTTCTTTAGATAAATGTTTGATATTATACACCAAGCTGAAGATGTGCAAAATGATATCAAATGAAGAAATGTCACTAAACCATATTGTATGGTAATAGATTTAATCTTTGCTTTAGAAAATGACTTTCTCTCTATGGGTAAGCACTAAGTCTTCTTTACTGTACCATAGTAGCATTTCATTATGTAGAAGGAAAACATAGTCAATGTTTATTAATCACTGAGAATAAACCTACTGATTTAGACTTTATACACATCTATTAGTTGCAAGAAGAATCAAAAATTGGGGTAACAATCTTTGATATGCTTAACAATTCAACTCTCCTCTCAGAAATCAAACAAGGCCTGGAAATCTGATCAAGAAATCAAAGAAGAAAGTGAGAATTTTGGACTCTTTCTGAATATCAAAAAGACCAAACTCACTCATGATTGCTTGCAAGGAAGGAAAATATCGAAATAGAAATGGATGGTGAAGAGATAGAAAACATGTATTTTTCTAGAATTTCAAATAGCTCAAAGTGATGAATGCAGCATAGAAATGAAATGTCAGATTGCACTGGGTTCCACAGCAATGATGAACATGAGCCAAATATGGAAAAGCAAGGACATCAGCCTGTCAACCAAACATAGGTTAGTTCACTCTATTGCAAGGGTGTCAAACTGGTGCCCCATGGGCCGGATGCATCAAGCGCAGGCCACACCCACCCCAGCTCGTGAAGGGGGAAAATGTCGCAAAACGTCACATGATGGAAATATGACGCCATGAATTTGACATCTGTGCTCTATCGTGTTTCCTGTTGCTACCAATGGTTATGAAAGTTGAAGTTGCCTTAATTTTAAGTTGCCTTAAAAAGGCAAGCCAGGAAGAAAATCAACTCGTTTGAGCTGGAGAAGGCTCCTGTGTATTCCTTGGACAGCAGAGGTAACTATCAATCAGTACTAGAGTGCATAACACCAGACATGTCACTAGAAGGAAAAATCAAGAAACTGTGTCTTACTTACTTTCACCATGTCATACAGAGGAATTCACTAGCAAAGACAATTATGTTTGGAAAAGTTCATAGTAAAAGGAAACCAGGCCATCAAAGAACGCAGTAGCTGGATACTATCAAAGTTTACACCAGCCAGAGCATAGAAAAGCTCAAAGAAAAAGTACATGATTGGAAGATGTGGAGAACTCTGGCTCATAGAATTGCCAAGAGTTGGAATGAATGGATAATTTCATCATCATCAGTTGCATTGTATTATGTATCAGGGTAGTGTTGAACTGTTTACATGAAATATACTTATGAATTTGTTTATTAGATTTAAACATGGCCTTTCCTTTTGAAGCTGAAAGCACCACATACTTCACTCAGTCCTCTGGCATTTTTCCATACAACAATCCTGTGGGACAGGTTGGATTTAAGAAAGCACCTGGCGCATTGTTATCTGGTGAGCATTCTTGACAGAAGATTGGCATGACCATTTTATCCTTATATTCAGTGAGGAATTTTCTGAAAAACCGTCATCAATGTAAGATTTGATTATTCAAAGAATTGTTCTGATTCTGTTTATCAAAAATAAGTCAGATTATATTTTACTGTCATATAGATGCAGTGATAGACTTATTCTTGAATTTAATCACCATTAAAGATATAGGACCCAAAAAAAACATTTTATCCTTGTATTCACAGTGAAGAATGCTATGAATTGGACAATCTAATTGTTTTTATACCATGTTCTTCTTCTAAGACTCGTGGACACAAAGCTCTGACTTTTTTCATTTGACTTTATCTCCAAACAATTTTCTTGTACTCTTGAATTAAATATGAAAGGAGAGTTTACAGTCTCTGAGCAGCATGCTGTTTCCCAGCTGCAATTCAATAAGCCCCAAGAATTAGCTTCTGAATGCTGTGGGAGAATTGCTTCTTACAAAGCAAAAATTTATTTATTTATTTATTTATTTATTTATTTATTTATTTATTTATTTATTTATTTATACCCAGCCTCTCTTCCCCAGTCAAGAGGAACTCGAGGCGGCTGTGTTCTGCCTAGAATCACTGAGCAATTATAATTGATCATGACTGATTAAGGAATTGCTTTTAAAAATCTATATCTGGTGCTATTTCTTTATTAATGCTCCTAACATAGATATGTTTTAAGGATGAAAATAAGATTGAGGGGAGTCTGGTGAAAGATTCTTATAAAACAAATGACAGCCAAGGCACAAATATTCAGATTTTAAATCATGCCAAACCCATAGTTAACATAGCACATATTACTCTCTCAATAATTCGCAACACTGGCCTGGTCCCAGTAGACGTAAACTTAACATAAAAATTTGCACGATAAGAGATGAAGGAGGAGAAAAAGACATCTAAGCTTCTTACTGATCAATGAATTAAATTGTTTTAACAATTGAAAGCACAATTTATCTAAAACATATAGTGATAATTAGATTCAGCCTTCTAAAAACCTTAAAACAAGCTTTTTTTAGTTATGATCAGAACAAATAAAATGAGATGGTGCTGATTCAGGTTAAATAGCTAGCATTCAATATACACTCTGAAGGATACAGCATTGATTGTTGTGATTCACATGTGATGCTGACAAAGAGACCTCAGCACTGCGATCATTAGAATCAATGGACAGGCCAAGGTCAAATTACTTCAAAGACCTATCCATGCTGTCTGAAGAGCTGAGGCAATGAATTTTAAATAGAGGAGGAAGATGCAGCATGAATACATAAAGTCTTAGCACCTCCAGAGAGATATATGTAAAACCTATTATACCAAGGGGAAAACCTAACTAAAATGGTATCAATATCATATTGAGTTGAATATAGCCTAGGAAATTCTATCATTTAATACTCTTTTTCCAAATTGACTTAGTAGTATTACAATCATACCGTGTTTTCCCAAAAATAAACCATGTTTTTTTTTGCCACCAAAAAAGGCACCAGGTCTTATTTTTGGAGGATGTCATCCACTGACTAACCTATTAGTTTGGGGCACATGTATATTGGACACACGTGTAAAAATCAAGCCAGGTCCTACTTTCAGAGGAGGTCGTATTTTCAGGGTAGATGTAAATCTCACATTTGCAATTTTATATTTGAGCATCTCATCCCCAATGCAACTGAACTGATTGTTTTGAGAAATATTTTTTTTCTTTCTAGCACACAACTGAACAAAAAACAATAAAACTCTAGAAATATACAATTATGTACCATTTATAGAAACACCATAAGGCTCAGCTTCTTCATAGTACCCTTCTGGAGATTCGTTTTTGAGGCCCGAATGTAGTTTTGTTTCTGGAATCTGTGCAATATTTAAAAAAAGATAGGAAATAAGCATATAAAAAGTTTTGAAGCAGGTTCTAAATGTCCTATCGTCAAAATTAAAAGGAACATTCTCTTATGAAAGCAAGATCTATTCCATTCACAGAGCTTACAGTTATAATAAATTTAATATTAAACCAAGAACAAAAGTCAAACATTGTAGTGTTACAGAACAATGCTACAGTTATAACTTTGTATATTTTTCCCTAAATATGAGTCAATGGAATTTTCTGAAAAACCCTCATAAATGTGACGTCTGATTATTCAGACAATTGTTCTGATTATGTTTATCAGAAATAAGTCAAATTACATTTTCCTGTCATGCAGATGCAGTGATAAAGTGACTTACTCTTGAATTTAATCATGGTTTTAGATATAGGACTCAAAAAGACACAGTAAATGGCATTCATTATGTCCATTATTTTTCATCATAACAGATTACAAAGAAGTAAATAAAGGCTTACAGAGTTTTGATGCGGAACACAATTTAATTATCATGAGAGTCTCAGTTTTCTTGAAAATTTAACATCACGAATGCAGGAGAAATCAGTTTTAAGAAATCAAGAAGATTCAAATTGAGCATGAATTTAAGAGGAAAACCAAATATTTATTAAACATTTAATTGTAAATTATTAAAAATGGAAATGGTATTTGGAGGAAGGTAATCATAAGTTTAAATACAGAATTCTTGAATGCTTATTTTATAATTGTATAGTGCATTTCAGTTTTCTCAGCAACTGGAAGGGTTGATATCTATATATATAAAGGAAAGAAAATAGTTTGTATGTGCTCTATACAAAAATTCAATTCGGCACAAATCTCCCCCAAATTTCACACAAGCCTTTGTTAGGCTTGCGAGAAAAGCATTGGGGGGGTCCGAAAATTCTTCTCCCCATATTTTGGGTAAAATAAGGGGAGAAAGGGGATCCCCCCAGAAATGCCAAAAAAACCGTGCGAAAAACCCCACTGCGCATGCTTACCTGTTCTGCTGCGTGCGCCCCTCATTGGCCTCGCCGCCACCACGCTCGAAGGTCAGCCTGCCCGCCTTGGAGCTCTCTCCGCTGCTTTGCCCAGCGGCATGGGCGGCCTGGCTGGCTTTGCCCAGCTGCGCCGCTGGGACAGCCAGCCCGCCCGCGCCGCCAGGGTAACTGCACCCAGCTTCGCCCACGCCCCGTACGGCCCCGTAAGCAAAAACTATCCTGGTGGCCCCGCAGCGGCTGGGAGCGCGCCTTTTCTCCCCAGCACCGCCTCGGCTCCAATCCGGCTCCACTCCGAAGATCAGGAGCCTGGCGCTGCACCCGTTGGTTTCCCCACCAAGGAGAGCCACTCGGAACGACGGGGAGCTCTTCTGGGGAAACATCCCCGCCCTGGCGCTCTTGCTTCCCGGGAAGGACTTTTTCGCGCCGTCGGGCCACGCAGGCGAGGCTGCCTCCAGGAGCCCGAACAACACCACCACAGCATGTTGGAGCAGCTCGCCGGGTCTGGAGCCAACTGGCTCCAGGAGCCCGAACAACACCACAAGCGGGTGTTGCCTCACCAGGTCCCCACTCTCCCCGCTGCTGCTCTTCGTGGTGGAGCTCTTCCATGGGCAGAGGCCGGAGGCGGCCGCGGCCATGAGGCAGCCGTCGGTTACTTCCTCAGCACTCCATACGCACACAGGAACGGAGGGAGAGAAGGTAGGAGACAGGAGGAAGGAAGGATACAGGGAGGAGGAAGGGAGAAAGGAACACAGGCAGGGAGGGAGGAGGAAGGAGGGAAGGGAGGAGGATGGAGGGAAGGGAGGAGAGAAGGAATGAAGGATGGAAGGAAGAAGGGAACCAGGAAGGCAGAGGGTAAGAGAAGTGAGGGAGAAAGGAAGGAAGGAGGGAGGGAGGCGGAAAGAAAGAAGGAAGGAACCGGGCAATGCCGGGTAACAGCTAGTATCTAATAAATACATAAATCTAACTACTGGTGTTAGAATTAACAAACTCCACTTTTTCCTATTTTTGTGGTTTTTGCCTTTTTTTGATAGCTGTCTTTTTCTTTTCTTTTATATTGATTTGTGTTAGTTTTTATCATCTTGTTTAAACGTTTTAATAAAAAATATATACAAAAGAGTATAGCGAGAGTGTCAACTTCATTTTATTCAACATGCCAGATTCCCTTTTAGAACAGCAATCTTTTTCAAGAAGATATATTTAGACTTACTTATAAGGCGAACTCTTGTTTAATTGTTTTATAAAAACAACATTATTAAGTATATAATACGTTGGAAAAAGAGAAATAGAATATATGATTACACTAATAAATTTTATGTCAGAGTGCTGAATGGATGTGGGAAGTTTCTTTGGAATGCTGACATTCTTTATGGAAATTCTCTTTTTCATAGTAGCATGTTCTTTCTTTAGAGCAGGTGCTCTATTTCCCCATCTTCTTGTATCTGTTTCCCCATCTTCTTGTATCCCCACTTTTCTTGTTTTCAACAAAAGTCAGTTTGCTTGCTCTCCCCATCAATAGGGCTGATTTTTGTTATCAAATTGTTTCTTTATGTGGGTTTCTTGCAGGCAGATTATGTCATCTTTGGATTTTTTAACCTTTGCAAAAACACATTTTCTTTTTGACGGTGCATTTAATCCATTGATATTGATTGAAAGTAATTTTATTTCCTCCACCCTCTCGCTTATATATTACTTTCGCCTTTCTGGTTTGCCTCGTTTCTCTTTGTAGCTTGGCCCCTGTTTCTTCTTTGTTGTCTCTTTCACTCCTCCTTTTTTTCCGCTCTTCTCGGTCGAGATGTCCTTTTTTCTGCATTTTCTGTATTTCTTCTTGGCTCCTGCTCTCTAGTTCGTCCTCACTTTCTTGTTCATGATCACTCATGGCAAAATGATGTTTGTAGAAGTCATGTGCCTCTCGTAGATTATCTACTCTTAACTTCTGACCTTGCCATGAGATCAGAACCCCTTCCGGTAGGAAAGATGTTTGTGTCCTCGGCTAACCCAAAAAAAGGGGATTGGTAATGTATGTTAAAGAGTATCTCAAGGCCAGAGAGATTTTTGCAGATGAGGAGGGGAGGATATTAATGGTTGAAAGTTGGACTGGCCAGAAGAGAAGTCTTTAGGGCCATCTATGCCCCTAATAACAATCAGAGGGAGTTTTATAAATAGTTGCACCGAAAAATTATCAAATTAGATTATGAGCATATTTGTTTGCTAGGAGATCTAAATGCAATAGTAGACCCAGATAAAGACTTCTTACCCAATAATATTATGGCTGGAAAGAAAAACAAGAATAGGAGAACCCTCCTAAAAGCCTTTGAGGAAATGGTACAGGATATTGAATCCAATATCCAAGAAGCGAAAGAAAGGGGTAGGGCTCCCGGACTGGGAGCTGTATCATTAAGCATCACTGATAACATGGTTAAAAGAATGGATGCTATTAAGGAATAGCAACAAACTCCACTGAACCCCTGAGTCCAGCTTCAGAAGGAGAGACTCACACCTGTCCATCACAGGAGCTACCCCACCACCCCTGCCCTGGGGACGCAGCTGGTGCAACACCTGAAACCCAGCGGGGCACATTTCCGTGAGGGCAACACCCCCTTCTGACCCCAACCAGGTCTTGGTGATGCACACCAGGTTGGCCCTCTTTTCCAGGATTAAATCCTGAATCAGAGGAGCCTTATTAACAACCGACCT
>JANHGC010004125.1:42024-54601 GCA_027560395.1 Boaedon fuliginosus | reverse complement strand
TGGTCCCTATTTTTCTACTTGCATTTTTACATGCTTTTGAACTGCTAGGTTGGCAGAAGCTGGGACAAGTAATAGGAGCTCACTCCGTTACGCAGCTCTAGGGATTTGAACCGTCGAACTGCCAACCTTTCTGATCGACAAGCTCAGCATCTTAGCCACTGAGCCACCGCGTCCCTGTTTGAAGAATATGCAGATAAACAAACCATATTTGGTAAATTAGATACCACTGAGTTATTGTTTTTATGTACAATATTTAATAACTTAATTTCTAGAGGGGAAACTTGCGTTTTTGAACTAAATTACAGTGGTAGTTTATCCAAGCTATTTAATCATATCTCTGCTAAGGCTAATTTCCATCTATTGTAGCACTTAGTTGAGAAAAGGAATAGTAAATGAACCTAGGACTCATCTATGAAAGGCAAGAAAAACTTTGAAATAACTCAGAAGCTTTGATACACTTGGAAGCGAAAGGGAATGAAATTTGAAGTGCAAACACCCAGTCAAAGCCATACCGATAGAGATCACATGCTTGACCATAACCTGTGGCCACAGCCCACAAGCGGAATGCTTCTATGCTTATACTTATGGCTTCTTCTATCCTTAGAGAAAGGTCTTTGGGATCTTCAGCTATAAACCGGCTCAACCGACTCTTCATCTCAAATTTGTTTAGCTGTAAATAACAACCAAATGCAAGTAAGATTCAGGACTTATAACAGAGTACAGAGAGGAGAGAAAAGAATGCATGCTGATATAAAGCAGAATATAATAATTCTGCTATCTTACCCGTGTTTCTCTGACAATAAGACCTATTTTCTTTTAGAATTGAAAATAAGTACTTGGGCTTATTTTTGAAGAGGGTCTTACTTTTTTTTGAGGGAAGAGAAGAATGCACTGTTGGACTCAGAAGCCATGGACCCCATAGGCATCCCGGGCACATAAAGGCCACAAAAATCCCCGGCCTTATTTTTGAGGTAGGGGTAATATTAGGCCCAACCCCCCAAAAAATTAGGGTTGGGCTTATTATTGGGGTGGGTTGTGTTTTCTGAGAAATAGAGTATTCAGTGGTTTTAAAGGGAATCAAATAAATTCATGGAGGTCAAATCTGTAAATCACTATCGGGCACAGCAACAAAATGGAACCATACAAACTGAAATAAAATGCTCCTGAATATTAGTTACTGGTGGAAAAAAAGAATTATTGCCTTCCTGATATGCTTATCAGTTTTCTCCATGTGAATGGGGGACCAGTTGGATTTATGATGTATACTAGGAGGCTTCTCCATGGGAATACATGCAACAATAATAATAATAATAATAATAATAATAATAATAATAATAATAATTTATTAGATTTATACCCCGCCTCTCTTCACCCAAAAGGGGAACTCGAATATTTGTATTAAAAACAAATATTCTTCTTTTATACATTAACGATTGTCCTTACTTGCTACAAGACCCCTGTGCTAATGCCTTTCTTTCATGCTTCTCTCTCTTGAAATCTGCAGTTCTTATATGTACAGAATTTAGAAAATCATACTGATTTATTTCAAGTATATTTGTTTCCTCTGTGCAAATTTGAATTCTAGTATATTCATCTAAAGAATGCCAATTAACTGGAAGAAATGGGAAAACTGCCCTTTTTACTTCAATTAAATTTGGTTAATTGCATATTTTATTACCTATATTTTTAGTATTCTTAATTAGCTAAGCAATAGTGGCTGAAAATAGTTCTTACCAGCCTGGCAGCTGTGTTTCGCCCTCCACATGCCAAGACTCTAATGAGTTTCATGGCAGTGGAACATGGTACTCCATGAAGGCTTACAAGCAACTTCCCGGGTTCAGCTGGTCTTGGAGTCCATTGGATGGGAAGAAACTCTCTGACAATAGTCCCAACAAGACGAGGGCTATCAAGGACCTGTAAACATGTATTTTAACAAAAGTCAGTGCTACAAAGCTAACAATTTTTCACTGTAGTGATATAAGTACCTTACAAAATGTTTCAAAAAAATGGGCAATGCCCCTTCTTTTTATGATTTCTCTAGAAGAAAAGTGCATGGAATGAAAAATTGTGTTCCTTCAAATTTTGAATCAAAGGGTGCAACTCAAAATATTCCCTTTTAAGCCTCTAAATTGGCTGGTGGGACAAAGCATTTTGTCTAGCGTTATTCTGGCTAGACTGCAAAAAGTTTGTAAAAGTAACCTAGTAACAAGCCAGCATGCTACAATTCAATCACTGTATTCAGAATGGTAGAAATTCTGTAAACAAACTCTGATTGACATGGGTTGAAATTGTTTTTACCTCAGAAAAAACTCTTGGAACATAAATGTTTGTTTTAAGATCAGAACATTTGGAATGGCAATTTCAAACTCAAAAAGGGTCAAACTGGCACAGCTGTGATCTCTTATGTTAAATGCTCTTTTCTAAGGAAGAACATTTATAAGACTTACCTGGACACAGGCCTCAGTGGAATGCCTTGCTATGCGAATGAGGATATCTATAATCTCCAAAACTACTAATGGCACAGGCCGCATTACTTCCAAGATGTATCTCAAGCGATGGAGTATCTTAGTCTTCAGAAGTCCCTAAGATACAAACAATGTAATTTATACTACAACAATGCTAACACAAACTAATTAAACTAAATTAAATACACAAACTGGATTTTTTTCATTATTAAATGCTTCAGGGGTTACTAGCTATTCCTTATAGAAAATTATTGCTATTTTATAATCAGAATTTCAACAACTTCCTCAGGAAGAGAGAAACGTTTTCTTCAAAGGAAAGAGATAGCAGGTGAATTCAAACTGTCTGGAATTTAAACTTGATGACTTTCTGTATGAAGCAACCAGATTACGTTACAGAAATGGCTTTTATATTCACATTTCAGTTAATACAATCCTCTCATCTGAATGTAAGTCCTTGAAAGATACCAAGTAAGATAACTGAGATAACCATTAGATGTAACTGTAACAGAGTTACCCTTAAAAATTATCTGACATTCTCCAGAAGTATGTCATATGAGGTATGACATCTCTAATATTCATGACAAAAATATCTCCAAATTGCCACTCTTCGAATTAATAACATAAAAAAGTCAGAAAGTTTACAGATCAAGTACTTAATTATACTAGCCTCTCTGAGTCTAAGTCTACATTAACTACAGTCTACATTAACTACAGAGATCTTCTTGTGCAGATGAACTCTGATCAAAAGCTCTTCAAAGCAACTGGCTTTTTACACCGATGTAATCAACTTAGTTTTTGGAAGGCTAAGAAAAATCAGTGATACATATAATACAAAGTTTGGTTTCATTGAGGAAATGTTCAGCATACCATCGATCAATTTTTACTCAGTTGGAATAACATAACAATGGAAGGAGGGAGTTATTGAGGTATGATTTTGGATGTTTACCTTTACAACATCATATTGTGCTACTTCTGCATCTGGCTTGTTTTCATCCTTTGATTTTTTCCCTGGTATTTTTTGGTTTTGATTTAGCTCAACACCTTCCTCTTCCTCTTCAAGTTCTCCTTCCTCACTGTTTGGGATTAAAGGGTACACAGTCATGCCCTGGTACCATGCAAAAGCCTTGTCAAGGTATTCCTGGAAAGGAAGAAACATCAGAAAGCTCTCAGCGGAGAGAAAACATGGATTTATTGTTAAACCAACTGAGATCTAAAATTCACAGAAGAGGATCCAGATTCAATTCCCATTTGGGAAGGGATTTGGGAAGTAAGTCTTGTTCAAGGCTACTACTTTTAAATAAGTAAAATGGTCATATTTTCATAATGTTCATTGTAAGTCCCTTTTTTGTGTAAGTTTTTTTTATTTTTAAAAACATAATTAACAATATTTCACATTCGGTTTCGTGTTGTTCGGGTTACAAAATAATCTGTGTAATTTAATATCACTAATAATATTTTTAAATTCATGCATTTTAAGCTGTATCAGTCATATTATCATTAGTATATAATAAAATCATCAATAAGAAATATAAGTATAAGTGTGGCTGTAATCCAGTAATCCTAATGTTTCATTCTAATATCTTTCTTCCAATCTTCTTTCTAACCAATCATAAAATACTTTCCAAATCTTATAGTATTCTGTTTCTTCTTTTTCTCTAATCACTAATGTCAGCCTATTCATTTCTGCACTCTAGAATTTTTTTAATCACCCCCTCTTCAGTAGGAATTTTTTATCCTTTCCATTGTTGTGCAAATACAATCCTTGCAGCCATTGTACAATCCTTGCAGCCATAAGTATGTGGACCATCAAGTATGTAACTTCTTTACTGTATGTTTCAGGTACAATTCCCAATAAAAATAACTCAGGTGTCAGTTCAATATATTGTAATGTCATTCTCTCTAACCAGTCTCCTATTTTCATCCAAAATTTCTTTGCTTCATTGTAAGTCCACCACATATGATAATAAGATCCTAAATTTTCTTTATATGCAATTGCCATCATCAACTTATAGTTCTTTTCCCAAAGGTTCTCCCATTTTTCAAGTTCAATAGTGTATCCAAAATTCCTTGCCCATGTAATCATTGTTTCTTTCATTTCTTCTTCTGCTGGTCTGAATCATAGCAAATATCCATATAATTTAGTTATCAACTTTTCTTCTTCCCCCGTCAATATTTCATCTAACTCAGTAGGTTCCACATAGAAACCATATTGTTTTGCATCCTTTTCATATCTTGATTTTATTTGCAGTTGTGCATACATGTTATGTCTATTTCTTGCACTCTCCAATCTTGTTTCTTTTTGAGTTCCCCGTTTTCCATTAAAATATGTTTATATCTTACAATCTTTCCCAGGTTTATCAAATTCGGATGTATAATTCCCTCAGTTGAAGAGAGCGATACCAGAATTTTCCAATAGTGTTGCTCCTTAACCTTCTCCCCTACCAACAATAAAGCATTTCTTACGATATGTCTCTTAAAATATCCATGTGTTTTACTTCCTTTATACCAGAGGAAGGAATGCCAGCCAGTTTGTAAATCATGATCTTCTAAAGTCAACAATCTTATATTCCTCAATTGGATCCATTCTTTGCAAGTCCCTTTTTTAAAGTTCTAAAAGTTGCCTCCAGATAATTAAAAAATGAAGGAGTTTGATGCAATATGGATTCCTAGGAGAAGAAAGGACGGGAAAGCATTGGGGGAGGGCTGGTCAATTTTATTTTGCCCTAACATGCACCCCCTCCCCAATACCATCATTCACTCCAGAAGAGCCTTCCAAGTCCAGACTTGATTTGGAAGAAAGGACAGTATGGCACAGAGATCGTCTAAATTTTGGTGGAACAAACTTAATCCCATTAGCAGGGTCTGATCATATACCTTTGGTCTAGGCACATAATAGAACTCCATGGAACTAAATAGGTTCTTTGGAAAAGTTGGCATTTTATACATTCATCAGTTTCCCATTAAAATAATTTAGAAGTCCTGATTCAGCCACTGAAAAGTAGCACTAAATTCTGGGTATTTTTAACCATTTGGATTTTAAAAAACATATGAAATAATTACATTTTCTAGTTTTGAATGAATCAGATCAGCTAGACAGCACCTGTGGTTTATTTCCAGATTATATGGTAGCCAATTTAAAACAATTATAAGAAAATGCTAGAGGAAGTGGTCTTTATTTTACATTCCTTTAAGGTGACCTTTGGGAAATGAGCATTAATATGACTAGAGAGTAATTGTGCTTATTTTTAATTAAGCAGATGCAAAATAAAACAATAAATTTTATTTTCATGTTTCCTACTACTTTCCAAACTGTGTAGCTCAGAGAGGGTATATACAGTTAGGTTAAGAAGAAAGCTTAACATTTTATTACACCGGTTTCTACACTATTCTTCAATCATGAGACTCCAAGTAGCTCACATTCCTGGTACTTGGTTTGAAACAGCACAGTTAAAAAGACAGTTCAACAAGAAGTAGGAAATACCCACAATATAACCACTTCAACTATTTATTCAATATTTTTCCGATTCAGACAGTTTTCATAATACAGGAACTAATGGACCCTTAAAAAACAATTAACAAAGTATATTATGTGTTTCTGTATTATAACATGAGGAACCAGGTTGTTGGGGGCAATATGCTGATATTTGTAAACTGCTCAGAATGTCTTGTATGTAAAGCACTATGGAGTGATATATAAGTCTAAGTGCTATTGCTATAGTTATTGCTATTTACTAAAGAAATCATTCAAGACAATCTCTGAATAATACTTAATATTTGCAAGATGCTTAAATGGGACTGCAGTGGTTTAGAAAGTGAGCAACCACTAATACAAAATCAGATACAAAAGCTCAAAGCTTTTGATGCCAGACATCTATAAAATGAGGGAAGAAAACATCCATCTCAGGTGAAGGAATTTAGCCATTCCTTTCTTTTTAGTGAGCAATGAAGTCTTTTAAACAGAGTCAAGTATTCTGCAGATACAAACCTCATCATCCAGAGAGACAAGCAGTGCATGGAGAGCATGGACAGTGGCTGCCATAACATTATCCACTGGATCATCCAAAGAGAAACGGAGCAAAAATAGGAAACCAGCATCAAGCAACACCTGCAGGACACTTCCTTTCAGTGAGGAGGCAAACTCTCCTGCCTTCGCCTGAAAAACACATCGCAAGTAAAGCAGCTTTAACATGGATGGTATTAGTCCATATCAGCTGGGCCCCAACAAAATTGCTTAGGACAGCAGAAAAGCTGCTACTGCGCTGTTCCTTTTTGTGTCATGGGGCAATTTGGGAAAGCCTTCCAGGAAATGGAAGATCACTGACAACAGAAGCAGTTACAGCCTAGGCTTACTGTGTATATCCTTGATCCTCTAAAATAGGGGGGAAAGGTTTGTCTTTAGCAGGTCCTGTTTCACACCACACCACATAAATACAAGCTCCAAAAGGAAAACAAAATCTGGCGGGGTTACTGGCTACAATTTTATTTTTGTGTTTTGTATTTATGCATACTATATTTCTAAATGAATTTTTAATAATAAACCTATTGGACAGGAGACCTAAATCAATATTCTCAACAAATGAAAGAGATTCCCAAGGCAAATTATAGGCTATATATCAAAGCAAACAGCAATGGTAATTACCAATGGGAAAGCTATTTTAGTCAGAAAATACTTCACTGCTACATGTTGATACTATTCAAATTGTGACAATGGTCACAATGGTTCAGATTTGGCATCGACATGAAGCTGTACTTTTTGGCAAGTTCTGCATTTTTAGGCATGAGTGACTCCCCTGAATCCACCATACAATTTCCCATTTTGGATTCAAAAACTACACCTCTGTATTAGATATGAAGATGCTATATTATCAACTTCACCTACCACAGTGCCTACTGAAAAGATCATGGAACTCTATAAAAGCACCACTGAGAAAGTCCAAACTGTACGCAAACTCTGAGCTTACCTTCTGGACAATGTGGCCCAGCACCTGTAAAGCCAGCGTCCTTTGCTGAGTGACTTGGCTACGAGATAAATGGAAGAGCTCTTGCAGTGAATAACCAGCCCTCTATGATCAAATAAACAAACATTGAAACAGTCAAGACTAATTAGAGAGTATAGTGCGCTATCAGCAGAAAAGAGCTATAATGCTAATATAATAACCATCTCAGACGATTATTCATTTCTCTGAATAAAAAGTGCATTGAGCAAAGAGTTAAAATAATCTTCTACCAATCTTCCACACCATTCATATCACAGTACAGCAGATGCAGATGATGTGCCTGATAAATCTGCCTAAAAGGGGATGTTTACAACAAAGGCAACTGGAAAACAAGAGCTTCAGAGGAATTAAGCTTATAACATAAGCTACACATAGCAAAATAGTCTGGGGAAATACAATCTGCCACAAGGCTAGAATTTGAGAGTTCTTTATTTTATAGCTCTCTTTTAAAGGCTATAAAAGTCCCAAACACTGAGGCTTTTTGTCATGTTTGTTTTGTTCTTCTTTTTCTTTCTAAACTTTTTAAAGCAGTTCATTACAAGTTTATACTGTGGGCCCATATTAGTCCAGAATGGCAGAATATTGTGACACAAACTAGGCAATAAGATTGTAGATATGCTAAAATCTGTAGTTGCTCTTCACCTACCTCTGCTTCTTCTCCATGGTGATGCAGGCCCAAATGTGTGGGAAACTCTTTATCTGGAGGAATAAGTTCTCCTTTCAGACTAAAGCGTGCTTGCATCCCCTATTGGAAAAAGAGACAAAAACATTATCTTATTAAGTTATTCAGATATCTAAAACTTGGCAGAAAATCTACAATTCAGAGCGCTGGAATCTATTTAAGTGAACCAAATTCTTTCCACTTTCATGTGTTCTGGAGAAAGATTATTTGAAAAGCAAAAGAAAAGAAATTGCTTTTTATTTCCCAACCTTTTTTATTTGGTTTTGCCTCAGCGGAGGAAGGTCCTTCGTCCACTCCAGCTTCTCAAATTCTATGCTATCCATGTGGACCCATTCCTTTTGAGGCTTCACAGAAAGGCCATCATCTTTTTGGAAAGGCAAAGAAAAGTGTTACTGTTCTCAGGCACAAAAACAAAAGCAGATATCACTGTCTTTGAAAGGTCTTCCAAAATAATTTTGTGCTACTAACAACGGGGTGAAAAACATCCAAATGACTCATCTTTCACCCATGAATATCACAGCTCCACTGACAATTTAATTTTCCATAACTTCTAGAGAAGAAAGGGGAAGAGGTTGTTAATGATAAAATGAAGCCAAGCTGATGCACGCAGAATGAATAAAACTGTCAAATGTGCGTATCAGGTATGACAATTAAACTCTCTCTTCATTCTACAGTCCTACGCCAACATAAGAAAGTTAGCTAACTAGATTTACTGCAGAGAATTAGAAAGGCATATATGGGGGGGGGAGGGGGGAGTTCTTCATCTAATGGTATACAAGAATCCTGCCCTAATATTTAAAACCTCTTCCTCTTCCTGCTGTGTTTTCTCTGTCATAAGAATCAGAGATTCTCACTTAACCAGCTTTAACCCTCACTTTTCGTAAGAACAGAAATCAAGAGTAGAAAATAAGATTAATAACTAAAATTTCATTCCATACATATATTAGAAAAAAGTATATAAAAATGATAATCTAGGTTGCAATAATATTTTTTTTAAAAAATCTTAAAGGAGCTTGTCAAACAGAGGTTATTTCACTTGAAACATTCCTTTTAATTCTAGACATTGTAAAAGATAAAACAGAAAGAGCAAGGCATCCAAGGAATTAAATACAAATATGTAACAACTCAATCAGAACAACAAAATAAAGGCTGCAAAAGTAGTGAGCAAGTCTCAAAAGGGCTGCATATCAAGCTTTTCAAATATTTACCAGTAGTTATTATAGGCTAGACAATAAATAGAAATAATAAAGAAGCAATCCACTGAGAATGTGAGATAAATCCATAACATTATCTGTGGAATGTTGGCCAGAATACAAGTTCTCAAGTATTAATATTGAAAAAGCAGAATTTGAAAAAGCTAAAAAAGCAAAACAAACTTTCCTCCATCCCTAAAATCACGAGTGCAGATTTTAAGTAATAAACAAGGAAATCCCTGGAGATTCCATCTGCCTTGAATTTATTATGCAACTTTGGAGAAACCACCCCTCCACTTTTACCTCAAGTTGAATTTACCTTTTGCAATCTGAGGGACAAGAATATTAAAGTTGGAATTGCCAGAATGGTGACTCTATTTCATTTTACTCTCCAGAAAACCAGAAGGATCCCTTCTGAACATGTTTCCTATGTTCTCCCTCCTTCTATGGACTGATATCTTTTACATGCCAATTGTCGCTCTACAGCTCTCCCTCCTGTCTCCTAATGTCATTCCCACATAATACCATGACACTGTGTTTCTACTTCTCCATTTTAAATTCTTTGCTGGCATGCTCTCTATGGATTGGGACTGTTGCTCTGTATTGACATTTGTGGCCATATTCTGTCTGGTTCACATATGTAAAACACCATAAAAAGTTAAAACCAGTTATTGTTATCGATATCATTACACTCCCATCATTTCTAGGTTTTGGGTTAGAACCCAAATGACTGCAAAGTTCCAGTCTAAAGATTGTAATATTCCTTGCATATATGCAACAACAACAATAATAATGTAATACCAGCAATATCAACTGGTAAAACATGGTAAAAGCCTCCTTGGAAAGTTAAAATCCAAGGGCCCAGCAACAGAGAATAGTTTTCACTTCCCTCTTAAATGTTAACAGGACCATCTTTATGTCAGGAAACAAGGGCATTTTTTAAGCCTGAGGCAGGTTTTCTTATTCCTGTCCCTTTAGTTCCATGAGTGGTAGGAATATACAGCATGCCTTTCCTTTTTGTAGGAAAAAAAGGCAAATATCTAAAATGCTAACACACACACACACACACACACACACACACTAAGAAAATTAAAGCACTTATTCAGATTAAAGAAATATCTCTGGAAATTTCTATTAAACTCACTTTCAGTTCATTGCAAAATCTTATTTTTTTAATGCATCAAGATGGTGGGTGTAAAGCAGGAAGAAGGAACAAATAAACAGAAACATGTACTGTTCTAGTATTTATAATTCACTCTGTCTGTGTGTGTTTTCTTTCAATTAATCACTGAGGAAAGCTAATTAAACCACACTCTGAATCGGATTAGTAATATGTACCTCAAACACAAACACTAAAACTTTGTCAACGGGAAAAAATACTGTTACTTATTCTACTGTTATCAGCAGACTATTCAATCCCTGATAAATCCTCCTACAGCAATGCAAACTGGCAGCCCAGAATTTGAATAGGCACGGATTTTTTTCAAGCTTCTATTTAGTTTTTCATACTGAAATGTAGTCAGCCTGTGGTGCCACTGTCTGCAGTTTAGTCTACCAGACATGGCGTTTCATAGATATGGTCCACCCCACCCATTAAAGATCTGCCCTTCTACATTTAAGATTCAGCAGCAAACACTGCCTATCCCGCTACTACAAAGCACATCAGGTAATGCAGTTCAATGTTCCTTAGAAGCATTAAACAGGCATTGTATATACAAAACGTTAGTTTGGAACTACTTGAAGCATGAAACATCCCATTTTGACTGCAAACGGAATTCTCGGAGTAGTTCAAACCCAGAACCATTGTTTCAAGCTTGAAATGTTTTCAAAATGATGTCTTATTTTACCTTTAAAACAGGCTCCCATTCAAAACAAAGAGTACCCCTTGACATTTTGCAAAGTTACATGCTCCTACTAGTACAAAATGAATCACCAAACGCATAGTTATCTCTGCTTGCAAATGAGATTCAGTGATTAGAGCCCTCTGCATGGATGCAGGAAAACCACACAGAACTTTTGTTCAATCCTAACAGATTTGGACATATAATTCTCTTTCAAATTATTTTGCCCCAGAAGCAGCTATGCAGTTGAAATGTCATTTAGTATGTTCTGAAGGAAGAGCAAGCTGCAAATATTGCAATCAAATAAAGTCTGTCATAATGGATGCAAATGCCACCATTTATAGATTGGAGGCATGTATGGCAATATTTTATCCATGGCAGTCGCTGAATTACAAACCATAAACACCTGCCCCAACCAATCAACAGTTTCAAAACCCTGGGATAAATCTTCCCTACTCTTCTGTTCCCAAAGATCTTGAACACTTTATGGAAGTTGAGAATGGAAGAGGCTGTCCTCATATCCGAGTGGAGGTATTCCAGATAGGGGGAAAGCATCACTGAGAAGGTATGCACAATGGACCCCTAAAAACAACATCCTTTCAGAGGAACATATTCTGTTCTAACAAATCTTTGGCATCTAGATTCTTCCCAGAGCAGATGGCCTCAAAGATATCCAGATCCTAAGCCATGAAGGATTCCAGATATACATATTTTTTTAAAAAAATACTCCCTTAAATTGCAGCCAGAAGCTAGCTGGCAACAAATGAAGATCCAGTAGAAGTTAAAGCACATTGGCAAACACAGGTAGGCCTGTAATACCTGGGGCACTGCATCTTAGATCAGCTGCATCACCCTGGCAAGTGAGCTGCAATAGTCCAGACGTAAGGTAACGGGGGATGAACGATGGCCAGCCAAGCTTCCCATTTGAAAAATGGCAGAGAAAATCTGCAAAGGCCCTCCTGCCCACAGCCTCCACTTGCTGTTTTCACAGGAGCCATGAGGCCATGAAAACATCTAGATAGGTCCTGTTTGAATTTGTGGCATTTACTACTTGCAGCTGAGGATCTAGTGAATTTTAAAATTGCATCATAGCAATTCTGTTGAAGCATTGCAAGAAATCAGGGTTTGCAGTGGTAGAAATTAATATAACTCTGATTTATGCAATTCCCTATTACAGCACAATCCTGAGGAAACTTTTACTATCTGCTTCAGTTTTTTTAAATCTGCAGTGTAATACACTGCAGAAAACCTGTGATTAATCTTAGGCATGGTTTGGTGAAACAGGACAGCTTTATATTACATGGATTAAAGGTGGCTTGTTATAATTTATTTTATTTATTTATTACATTTTTATGCCGCCCAATTCCCGAAGGACTCTGGGCGGCTTACAACATGGATA
>JANHGC010004122.1:58684-69069 GCA_027560395.1 Boaedon fuliginosus | reverse complement strand
TCGCAGATAACCCGCTCCTAAGCCATGAAGGGCTTTAAAAGTTGTTACTAGCACCTTGAATTGTACCCGGAAGACCATAAACAAAATATGACCATAAACAAAATATGTCAGTGAGAAATGCAAATATTTACTTTTTCTCTGGTCAATAGACCTTTCTTAGGGCACCCTTTCTCTTATTATCCCCATAAACTTAAGCATTTTGCCTTTCCTTCTTTAAAATACCAAATTTTTCTGTGGGACTCAGTCATGCCTGCATGTCCTATCCTATTTTGCATGAATTATTCTATTTGGGTATAGAGATATCTATCTGCACTCACACCTGGAGGCCAGATATAGAGGGAATAATATAAATTACCAAAATTTTAAAATGCTGATTTTAAGGACTTACCTTGGCAATAGACAGTGTTTGTTGCTCCATAACTTCATGAAGCACTGACCTTGTACTTTCATTCATTTTATCAAACTCATCAATACAGCAAATCCCATTGTCACTGAGGACCAAAGCTCCAGTCTGTAAAACTAATTGTCTTGTTTCAGGATCCTTCATTACATATGCTGTAAGACCAACAGCACTTGAACCTTTTCCAGATGTATACTGCCCTCTTGGAACCAGGTTATAAACATACTGAAGTAATTGTGACTTGCTGGTGCCAGGATCTCCACAAAGCAGAATGTTTATCTCAGCCCGGAAATTACCTCTGCCGGTGTGACTGAAATCTTTTCTTGAACCTCCAAATAGCTGAAGAAGAATGCCCTGCAAAATAATCTCAAGGTCAAGGCTTTCCATTTTTTTTAAAAAAAGAAAGAAATTCAATCATATTAACAAAATGAATCATGTCATTTTTAAATTTCAAATTCAGATAATTAGGCATCTGATTTATATGGAACATTTTCTTAGAACACCTAAGTGATATAGTCTCATGGGTACATCTGGTCATATGCATCTTTTCCATAGAAAAAGATGCATATGACCAGACGTACCCATGAGACTATATCACTCAGGTGTTCTAAGAAAATGTTCCATATAAATCCATAGAAAAAGATGCATATTCCATAAGCATAGCTTATCAGAAAATCTCCCTGTACACTGCTTAGAGACATATCTTGTTATCTCACTAGCCTTTTAAAAACACATCCAAAATCAGACTAAACTTCCAAACTACAAATCTTAGAGTTTAAGATGCATGTTTTAAAAATTTATGGGGCAATTTAAGGTAGTATTAAAAACCTCTGACAAGACAGGACAATTCTTTCTTTTGAAATAGCCGTTAGCTATCCAAGTTAAGTATTTTATATTGTTTGGTTTCAAATTATGAATTGCCCCATTCATTTATACCGAGCCATTCAGTATAATTGAAAGGTTTTCCCCTTTAGTAAACCAGAAGTAACTAAAAGTTCTCTATCATTTTAAGGAAATGCTACCTAAATTTCTGAAGTAAAATTCACCTCCTTGCACCCAATTGTTTGAGGTTTTAAACCTCCATGTCTTATGTAATTAAACCCACTTACTGCTGAATTTTATTAATTTATTTTTCATAATTTGACTCTAATTTATTAGAATGCATGTACCTAGAAGTGCGCAAAGAATTTCATGTATTTCATCAACATAGCATTTGGTTCAGCTGCTAAAATATAGTTTAAGTTTCCCTTGCCTTTTTAATGTCTTCATGCTCATATATGCTTGGAGCAAGAGCGGAAGAAAGTCTGTCATAAATATCTGGTTTTTGAGAAAGCACTTGAAGCATTTTTTCACGTTCTTCCATAAACATTTTCTGTTCTGTTCCTTCTTCAATTCTATGGAGACGTTTTGAATCAGTTTTGCAGTAATGAATAACATCAATGTGAGTCTTATAGACAGACCTTACACTGCTCATTCTTGGTATGACACGAACAGGAACTGCTCTGTAAATTCCTGATCAAAAATAAAATAATATTAGATTTACCATATATATTTTTATATATTAGATTATGGAGTCACAACTGGATACTAATAATGGTCCTACACAATACAATTATATGTATTACATGTTATGAAATGAGGCGGGGTATAAATCTAAATAAATAAATAAATAAATATACAATGAATAGATCCACCTCGTTGGTTTTATCTTCCCTTCAGTGAAATATGTTATAAGCAATCAACATGAAGAAATATTTTGTTGCGCAATAAAAAGATAACACATCCAAAATGAACTCCATAATTAATGGATTTGTGAAATAAATATGTACCCAAAATAGAAAAATTGTTTTGTAACTGTAACAACTCATTTGTGTTTTGGAGGATCTGCAGAATTTTTGGAGATAACGCTTTAGCAAAAGCAAACCACAGAATGTATCTGTTGTTCAGATGAAACAAAACCTGGATGTCCTGGTGGTTTGGCCCCTTTTTCATATCCAGAAGCTTATAACATATGCCCATCATCCTGTCCTTCCCCCTGCTCTTCCCAGTGCATTTTTGTGGTCGTCTATCCCCAGGTTATAAAAACTAAAAGGCTATCAATTTATTTTTCCTTACCAGTAATATTAACTCTGTCCCCAGGCTGAACTTTATCCACTAGATCATTGTGAGCAAAAAGGATAATAGTGTATGGTGTCTGACCAGCTGGCATATCTTCTGGAGATTCCTGTAGTTTGATCTGACAAAAAAAAAAAAAAAAAAACAGTGCAAAAATGTATTTTTCTATTATATAATTCTAGAATAGATAATCTTCCAAGAAAACCATTAAGAGCAAAAACAAAGGTGTTTTGCTAGATAGGATCTTAGTAGATAGGCTCAATTGAGCTTGCAGCTGTCTACTCTCAATTAATTTAGCTTTGGATAGGTAAAAAAAGTAGGATCTTTAAAGGTGTAATATTGCTTAGTATAAAAGTTAACTGCTTAATCAGCATGCAGCCTAAGGAATGAACATTTGCAAGTCACTATAGACATAGTACATATAGTAACATACATATAGTAATTTTTTTATAATTAAGAATGAATTTTTATGATTGAAAATAAGAGCAACATACCATCTGTTTATCCGAGAAGAGAGAGCGATTATGAATCAAATTCATACTATGTGTGGTGTTACAATTCTTACACGCTGATGGTTCAGCAATCCTGCCACGATCAATCTCAACTCTTGCTGTGAATCCACAGACCTGACATTTGAAGAAAGCTTCTTGCATTTCTGGAATTAACTGGGATGTTCTGATCACCATGCCACTGATTGTGATAAGCTGATCAATATCTGATTTTAAAATGTTTTTTAAAAACATAATTAATCATAATGAAAATTATGTTACTGTAAAATGGAAGCTAGTATTTCTAAACATATCCCAAATGGATACAGTAAGACACATCCAAAATATTCATTGTAGAATTATACATTTATATATAAGGTAAATTATTCTATTTCAATAAAGTTGCTGATATAGGAAGAACTTTCCCAAATGACATTAGTTTGTTTCTTCCTTGAAGCAAAGACATTTTTTAAAATTAAATTGTATAATAGTGATAAAATGTACTAAAATTCAGTTGGTTACAAACTTGTTGACATCTAAAGACATTTATAAACAATTTCTATGATAATACACAAATATCAAATTTATATCAAAACTTACCTTCAGGGTTCAAACTTCTCATGTTTCTTGTCTTTAATGCATTGTATGGTCTAACTTGAATTTGATGTTCCAGTATGGAATCAGGGTAACGCTCAAAGAAAATTTCATTAGCAGCCATATCAAATGTTGGGATTACTTCCTATGCAAGTTAGATATGAATGAAAAGTACATATTGACATTCTTCAGTATTAACACATATTTCCCATAAAAAGCAACTTAGTCATTCAATCCAATTGTATAGTGGATTGATTCAGAATCCACTTTATTAATGATATATTTGTTTTAAAACACAAGGGAGGTGGGTAGAATATCATGGTAGAATGGCAATGGCTATATATAGGTACATATGTTTTTTTCTTTTTAAAATAATGTCAGTTGACCAGAGTCACTTTGAACTTTGGCAGCTTCTAAATCTTTTAATAAATAATTATTAAGACTCAAACCATTCAGTAATATTTTCAGATAAAAAAGCTTGCTCGTTAAAATAAGCAACTAAGTAATTTCTAATCACAAAAACTTAAAAAATTTTTCAATATCTTTATCATGCACATTAATGAACATCCAAATTACTTAAAGCAATAAATCCAAACTGTCTAAAATTACCTTTGGCTAAGAATATTCCTCCTTTAAAAATGACTATTACCTGGGGATAGCACATCAGCTGTCTGTAAAGATTTTCATCAAATGATTTTAGATGGTCACAGTTTAGATTCAGAAATGGTTCCCCAATTAAGTTTATCTGTAAAGTGAATAAAGATTAACTATTAACATGTCTTTTATCACAAGCCAAATTTAAATAATGATGCTACAATTATACCTCTTCTAGTCGCTGCATGTATAAAGGTTCATTAAGATCCAAGCCAATGTTTTCTTCTTCCTTAGCTGTTGGATCAATAAAACGCTGAAGAAATCTCTGAAAATTTGAAAACAAGAGGATATGGCTTCAGTGTTTAGCCAACAAAATCACAATAGGATAAAATATCTTGACGATGGTCCTCAACCCAAATGAATACAAGTGCTATCAATTTTATGTAACCACAAGTATAATTAAATATAGTTACCGAGAAGCATTCAACACAAAGCTTTTCATGCATACCGCATGTTTAGACTTCATGTCTGTTACCACTATTTCAGATCCAATTATAAAATGCAACTACTTACCTGGAACCTTTCTTTACATGAGGCCACATTGACATCTGTTCCCCAGATCACAAGCTTTTGCCCATCAGAGTGTTCACGTGCCATCGCATCACCTGGTGCAGGCTAAGTAAAACAGGAACTTATTAATATAAATCAAAAGGATACAATTTTATATTTATCCAAGAGAATGCCACTCAGTTAAACCCCTTTTTAAAATACACACAGAGTTGACATGTGTACCAACTGAAATATATATGAAAAAAACTTACCGTATCAGAATGCAGATCCACCTGCCTGGTTTTACGGACAGAGCCAAGATCAGCCCGTTGTCGAATTGGAGTCCCTCGTGCACCACTCCTTGGTGTTCCTTCCACTCTAGAACTAGGTGTCCCATAGGTCAGAGGTGAACTAATATCAAAATCCATGGGAACTATTAGAGAGGAAAGTTTTATAACACAGGTTATATTTTTTTAAACACAAGCGTGATAATTTAAAATTTAGATATTAACAATTTTGAATGGTTATGTATGGCTAATATTACATACAATACAGTGCTATATTATTTTGGACACTATATTCAAAATAAAATTTTATGGGTTATTATGCGTATGCTTAAGAATTTCATAATGAGAATTTGATGCCACAACTTTAGGACTATATATCTTTCTTTTTATTCTGTATTTGTATTAATATTCTTCAACCACTTTTATTGATGACTGAAGAGCATCAATTATAAATACCTAAAATTATGTTAGAAAATTATTCACTACCGTTTCCCTGAAAATACGACCTCCCCTGAAAGTAAGACTTATCTTGATTTTTACACATGCTCCCAATATACGTGTGCCCCTAACTAATAGGTTAGTCAGTGGATAACATCCCCCCAAAATAAGACCTGATGCCTTTTTTGATGGCCAAAAAAATATAAGACAGGGTCATATTTTCGGGGAAACACGGTACTTATCTCAAGCCTACCAGTATTTGACAAATAATTTTAAAAATCCTAATAGTTTAATGCAATTACTAACATCTGATGATAAAGATACCTGAATTTTGCATTTGTGGTGGACTGGAAAACAGAGCATCCTGAACATTTGGGCTTTGTATGTCAACTGGTGGAGAAGTTGGTATTGGTTGCAAATCTGTAGAGTCATCCAGGCGACTTTGCTGTGACGGAGTGGAGCGTACTGATCCAGAAGCAGCTGCAACAACAACTATTGTAAATACGGTAAACCTTTAAAGAGTTTTTTTTTTTTAAAAAAATCGACACAAGAAACTGCTTCTGAATTAGAGCATCAGAGAGAAAGTGAAAATATTGTCCTTAATACAGCAGCATACTCAAAATGACAGTAAAGTGATAAGACTGCACTCTGGTTGGTGTACCTCTGTGTGGATGAGATGAATGAAAGATGAACATTTTTAACAGTTTAGTTACTATCTTTTACCAGTGTGAGAGCCCTGATAAGGAACAACAATCGAGAGGAGGGGTCTCCAACCTTAGCAACGTTAAGACTTTTGGACTTCAACTCCCAGAATTCCACAAGTCTTAACGTTGCTAAGATTGGAGACCCCTGATCAAGAGGCTAGGACTCGATAGTTAACGGCCCATCTAATGAAAACAAAGCAAGAAAGGGGATAGTAGATCCTTGCTCCAGCCGAGATGATAAAGTGGTGGCTCCTTCCACGGCTGAGCTTGGATCCAGTAGCCGGGTTGCACTATTCCAGAGATCGCATGATCCCATCGATGATCAACTCGGGCTCGGAGAAACGAAGGGCGGCGCAGAGCCTTGGCGCTCGGCGGGACGGGGGGGGGGGTTGTCAGCAACTTACGAGTAGGAGCCTTCCCGCCAGTTGGGGTGGTTTCCCCTCTAGAGCGCTTTTTGCCTCGGCGACTGGGAGTCGATGCTGGCGAGGACATGGCTGGGCGAATCCTGCGCGAAAGGAGGACGGAAACCACAGCGAAGTAGGAGCACCAAGACTGCAAGAATCAACGACAGCCCCTCGACCTACTCCGTTAACGGCACCCAAGGCCCGCCGCGGGTACTTTTGCGCGACTCGCCTGATCTCCTCCTCGCAGCGCCTTGAGCTTTTTGGTCCGTTTTCCCCAAACAGGCTCAGCCCGGGGAAAAATTCCGCGCCAAATGGGGTCACGTGACCGCGCGTTTTCGCGGGCTTTCTCTCACAAATCGCCAAGCGGGAGAAATCAAGTCTGCGCAAAAAGGGGAGGGGACGTAATACCCGCATGCCTTTTTGCACGTTTAATATTTAAAGGGGCGTCTTTGCGTGGGGGTGAGTGAAACGACGAAAATTAGTTTGTCGTTTTGGCGGCAGGGGCTGCTGACCAAACTATACGGCCGCGCACGCTTCCAATGATTTTTTTTCCCCTCTTGAGTTCCCCCTATGTTCAACTGGTACCGCCCTATCTCAAAGAATCTCCCCGCTATTCGGATAAGGAATATCCAATTAAATTCCAGGGAGGAGGGTTGTCTAACGTTGCATGCTAGCTCAATGTCCAAGCGAATTAGAGGGTCGTTCTTCCTTGTGCCGTAATCTTGTCCCCTCCGTTTTCAGGCGGCAAATGGTTTAATCTAGTAATAATACGCAGGCAGCTTCCTCTTGCTGAAGCCAACCCCGTCATGTGTCCTCGCGCCTGAGAAGAGCTTGGTTCGTTCCTCTTTTGCTCCTCCTCCGTCCGGAGGTGGGCTCGGGTTCGTGTGCTCCTCTCTGCTTCCCTCTTGAGCCCGAGCTGGTTCCTCCCCTCCTCCTCCTGCTGCGGCGGCGGCGGTGGGCTGCATGGCGCCCTCTCTTGCAGTGCCTGGCGGTGGGTTGCAGAGCTTCCTTTTGCAGCTGCACGACACCCTCCGAAGCTCAGACCCCGGCAGCGCCGCGCTCCAGGGCTGCGGCTTAATCCGCTCTTTGGCGGAGTCGTGTGTCATTAGCAGTGGAGACGACATCCTGGGTGTGTAAACCATTGGTCAAGGCGTGACCTGAGGTCTCGGCAATAGTGCTCCTTAAAAAAAAAAAGCAAGCAAACTTCGGTGGTGATCAAATGGAGTTCGGGCTTTGGAGTGCAAGCGACGCCTTCGATGTGCTGCTTATTCGGCGAGCCTTACTTCGGAATGGTTGCAACGGTTGTTGTCCATTCTGTTTACTCCAGATTCAGTGGTAGTTAATTAGGTGAAACAGACGTGAAAACAAATTTGCAGACCAGGACTGTGAACGTGCAGCCCTGGGAAGTAGGGATAATTAGAATTGCTCAGCTCCTCAGTTCCTAAACAAGGAACAATTGCTTGGTTACAACCTTCTGAGGAATGAGTTGTGCGGGCGAACTTAAATCGACTTGCTTGCATGCAAATATTACAACACTTTTTTGAGGGTATTCTTTAACAAAAGGAGGTTTATTTAAATTATGTTAAGCTGCTTTACAGGACTGGGTTTTTAAAAAAATGACATACAAAGTTATCCTGACCTAGGTATTTTTTGATAAAACTGCTGGAACAATTTGGTTTCTGAAGCAGCAATAGCAATATTTGGTTTCTGAAGCAGCAACCTAAAGGACCAGACTTCCTTAGTTAGAAAGCTGTCTGGGGGAATACTGGAAGTTGAAGTCTAAAGTTGCTGAGATTGAGAAACACTGAGAAGGTTGGACTGGGGTTGGGAAGATCAGCTCAGCGAGTGATGGATTTGACTAGGTCCTTCTGAGTTCTTGCTGTTTCTCTGTCTAACCTGAGAAAGTTTGTGAGAAGGAAATAAGTGGCCAGTCACAATGACTAATAGGAAACTGGAAAGAGTTAGTAAAGTAGAATATAGAATAACACAGGAAGAGACCTTGGAAGGGACCTTGGAGGTCTTCTAGTCCAATCCCCCTGCATAGGCAGGTCATCTTATACCATTTCAGACAAATGGCTGTCCAATCTTTTCTTTAAAATGTCCAGTTTTTCTGCATCCACAACTTCTGGGAGCAAGTTGTTCTGTGCATTAATTGTTGTCACTCTCAGGAAATTTCTCCTTAGTTCTTAGGTTGCTTCTCTCCTTGATTAATTTCCATCCATGGTTCTTGTCCTCCCCTCAAGTGCTTTGGAGAATAGGTTGGCCCCCTCTTATTTGTGGCAACCCCTGAGATATTGGAGTACTGCTATCATGTCACCCCTGTCCTCCTTTTCATTAAACAAGACATCCAATTCCACAAATGTATGGTTATATACTTTTCAGTGGTAGCAGATTCCCCACTATTTAGTTTAGCATGATGTGTAAACCCAAGCAAGTTTTTCAACTTGCCTTAACCTTTTACACTGCATTTGGATTTTTCCTTGCATCTGTGATGTGGAGAATCAAGAGCATGATCCCTGTTCCCAATATGACATGCATTTTTGGAACGTTCCATTCTTTGTGACATTCATAGGGAAAATATTATATTCTGTAACCCGTCATTTGGAAAGGTAAGTAGTTCTTGACTTATGACTACAATTGGAACCAGAATTTCCGTTGCTAAGCAAGGTGATCATTAAATAAGTTGTGCCTCATTTTACAAGCTTTTTTGACACTGTTAAGCAAATCACTGCCATTGTTAAATGAATCATACATAATTAAGTGAATCTAACTTCACAAACTGACTTTGCTTGTTGGAAGCTGGCTGGGAAGGTAACAAAGGGTGATGATGTAATCCAGGGATCCTGCAACCATCATAAATATATGATCATTGCCAAGCACCCAATTCTCATCATGTGACCATGGGGAATCTACAATGGTTGTAAATGAGACCACTCAGGTCACTTTTTTTCAGTGCCACTGTAACTTTGAATGGTGGTTAAACCAATGGTTGTAAGTCAAGGATTATCTATAGAGCAGGGGTGTCAAACTAAAGGCCCAGCGGCCAAATCTGGCTTGCAGGGTGCTTAGATCTGGCCTACGGGGCTGCCCTGGAAACAGCGAAGGACCGGCTCATGGTGACCATGCCAGTGAAAATGGAGCTCGTGGCTACCCTGAGCTCTGTTTTCACTGGCAGAGGATTGCAGGATGCTGTTCCAGCTGAAAACAGAGCTTGTGATGGGGCCACATGTGCCCCCCCAGTCCGTTTTTGCTCACAAAGGGTTGCAGGAGGCTGTTGCAGCCGAAAACAGCTCGGTAACCTGTTTTCGCTGTCAGAGTGCTCAGGCCACAACAGGCGCCACCAACATGAGTGATGTCATGGCACACCCAGCCTGGCCCTCTGAGGTCAAACGCAACCCTAATGTGGCCCTCAATGAAATCCAGTTTGACACCCCTGCTATAGAGTATTTGTTTAATTTATTAAAATATTAATCTGCATTTATTCTTCCTTCAGCCTTGCAGATTTCATTGGTGTTTTCTAAAGAAAATGGACTGCTATCATTTATTCATAAGTCGCTGAGTGTTGAAGAGGTAAGTTAAAAATCTAGGGTTGAAACTACTTTTTAAATAGTCTAGCCTTGTTGAATATTATTTCTAGACAAATTAGATACATTTTGTTAACGTTGGAAGTTATTTGAATTGCTTCTTCAAAAACTGTAGCAATTAAGTGATCTGAGACCACAGTGTGTGTGTGTGTGTGTGTAGGTAGGTAGGTAGGTAGGTAGGTAGGTAGGTAGATAGATAGATAGATAGATAGATAGATAGATAGATAG
>JANHGC010004122.1:30044-40938 GCA_027560395.1 Boaedon fuliginosus | reverse complement strand
AGCCCATTCCTTCACCGAGACCATCATGGATCCATCGAGAATGGAGGTTCACGGTAAGTGACCAACACCCCAATTTACCATCTTTTCATTTATATTTTTTCTTACTTTAATTGCATGACCTGTTGATTTTAGTTAAAAGGACGCTTTTGTGGGCTTATTTTAAAAGAATATTGTTGCTTTTTTTGAAGTACAGTGAATTATTTTTTACATTTATTCATTTGTTCAAGTAACATCTATGTTATTTCCATTAAAACATTTCTTATCTCAGGTAACTGCAAAAATGAAGCAGTACAAAGATGAATTATTGGCATCCTGTCTGACTTTTGTGCTTTCTCTGCCATATAACATTATTATGCTTGATATCAAAGCATACATTCCTGCTTTACAGGTGGGTTAATGTGTTGATTGAATAATGCAAACATTTTATTTTTGTAATTTTGTTGGTATTCTTTCCTTCATTTCACTTATACAAAATATATTTTCATGACACTTCAATAATAGAAGCCATGGTAGTGTAGTGGTTAGAATGCAGTACTGCAGGTTACTTCTGCTGACTGCTGGCTGCCTGCAATGTGGCAGATCAAATCTCACTAGGCTCAAGGTTGACTCAGGCTTCCATCCTTTCAAGGTCAGTAAAATGAGGACCCAGATTGTTGGGAGCAATGTGCTGACTCTCCAAACTGCTTAGAGAGGGCTAGAAAGTGCTGTGAAAGGGTACATAAGTGCTATTGCTATATTGCTATAATAAGCAGGCTGTTGTGGTTCAGCAACGTGCTGCTGAGCTGTCAAAAGATTCTGACTACAAGGAAAATGTGGAGTTAGAATCGGAGGGAAGGGAGACATCAGCTGTTGACAGTATGCCAGATGCTGGCCCCTCCACGAGATATCAGGAGAATAGCAGTGGGGAAGAGGCTCTGAGCGATGGCAGAATTCGGAGGCTTCCAGAAGATAGCAGCAACGTATGAAGGGAAGAGGTCGAGCTACAGCTGATAGGTAATTGACCGTCTGTAGGAGTGACTATAGGAGCTGACTAGAGGAGTTAAAAAGGGTGTGGTTGGGAACAGTTCCCTGCAGAGAACAACTAAGGAGTTTGGAGAGAGTCTAGTATCGTGGTTTATTCTGGTTTGTAGCCTTCCTGTTCGAGGGTTCAGCTTTGCAATCTAGTTCTTTGAGAGTTTTGGATTGTGACTTAATTACTGGGAGTGTTTATCCTCCTAAGCACTTGGCATTTTGCCTGGAATACTGTGGAGACTTGCCAGGGCTTCTGGCAAGTTGAAATATCTCTCTGCTTCTAAGCAGATCGGGACTTTTGGTGGTTTTGCTCAATAAAAGACATTGTATTTTTAAGAGCTGATCCGGATCCATGTGCTTTGAGCGTGGGACACAACAGGCAGGACTGCAGTCCTCTTTATAGTACCATCACAACAGTGAGCAAATCAGTGAGAAAGTCCAAAATGTGAATGATAAATTCATATGCCTGTTAAATGTGATGTTGTAGTTTTATCACGTCTATTTGATTCTGTGGTTTAACTCTACCTTATTCCAGGAGCAAGTCTCTTTAACAACGGTAACATTTTAAATGTTTGTAGCAATAATTAAGAAAATAGACCATTGTGTGGTCAAATATACCTTGTTTTATATCTCCAAAAGTCTTGTATCTCCTTGCCATTATATACAAACTACAGAATGCTTTTAAACTGGGTCTCAGCTACACTCCAATGGCTGATGTGGCACTGGACGCACTGGAGGACTGGTCAGCCCACATTCCCAGATACACTATTCAGCCTTATTACAAAGACATTGTGCCTTGCCTTGATGGTTATTTGAAAACTTCTGCATCAGCAGGTAAAAATAATAAATATACAACCTATTTATTTACTGCAGTAAATCTAGGTAATTCCTGGTTTTCTTTAGGACCACTTAGTGGCTGTATGTAGTGAATCATTTCTGCTGCATTTTGCGGGGGGGTGGGGGGTCTTAGTTTAAATTAGTTTCTTGAAAAACCATAAATATAAATCTTGTTTTAATATTTACTACTTGCATATTAAATTTTCAGGTTTTTCTCTTTAAAATAGGTGAATCTCAGAATAATTTTGAAGTGAAGAAACTTTCCAAAGCCATCCAGAAAGGAATGAACAAAGTAGTTATTCAGCATCTCAAAAAATCAAAGAATCTTGAATTGGTAAAGAATTTTCTTACCCTCTAAAATACTAATTTTTCATTTGTAGAAGTGATAGGCAGTTTTATTATTTCAATAAAAGCTAATTTTATTTATTATATAAATAAGCCTTGAATAAAATTTACATATTTAAAGTTTAGAATTTCTCAGTAAACAGTCAGTGTCTAACATTAAATTTCATTGGTAGTAATAAAAACACTGAGACAGGCTAAAATCTCATATAAATAAAACTGTACCTGCTGTCCTGATCTGGCAATATCCAGAATCAATAAATATTCCTTTCTACCAAAATCAAAGGATAGCATGTTTTTAAAAGGCTTCAAAATTTACAATATTAAAGAACTTTCTGACAAAGCTTGATTATGAAATATTGAATATTTATAAAAATAGAAGAGAGTATCTCTCTCTTTTTTTTTGAAAAACACTTTGCACACATATTATCTGCAGGCCAAAGTCAATTTTATAAAACCATTTCTGTTGAAATCTTTCTAAATTTGTTAAATAAATTTAAGATGTTCCAGGAATATTTGTAGGGTTCATAGGTTTCTGACACAGGAAACTTAACTGTTGCAGCATTGGTATATGCTTTGGTTATTTATCCCTCTATTACTGTAATATACTATAATAATATAATATAATATGATATGATATGATATGATATGATATGATATGATATGATATGATATGATATGATATGTTAACAGAGTTGGAAGGGACCTTGTAGGTCATCGAGTCCAACCCCCTGCCCAAGCAGGAGACAGCTTTAATTGCTCTCAGGAATTGAACCGCTGAGCTGCCAACCTTAGTGGAACGCAAGCCCAGCATCTCTCCATGTGAGTCACGGTCTTGTAATAGTCTCCTGGCAGGTGTTCCCAATTTGTGTCTCTGTTGCCTGATCTTACACCAAAATAGTGCATTTGCGGTTGTTTTAAACCTTTTAAGCTGTTAATGTTCTCATTATATTGTTGTTATGGTTTAGGAGGAAGACCCGTCTTTAGAAGCAGTAAGAGCTAGAGTTGTACGTCTTCTTGGAACTTTGGGAGGACAAATCAATCGGTATTTAATTACAGGTAGCAATTTTATTTATATGCTTTTATATTTTTCCTTGTTTTAAATAGTTGCACTGGTTTTGCAGTTTTATATTGGTTTTAACTGTTTGAAAGCTTCCCAGAGTCATCTATTGTACATACTCAAGTATTAGCCTATCTGCAGATAAGCCAGTTCTCAGGTTTTTAACCAGACATTCTTTTCTAAATGTGCCAGCTGGTTCTGCAGAGGAAAAGATGAAGAAATTTATATCCTGGGATGTAGACAAGCACCTGAATTTTGCAGTTCCATTTGCTGATATGAAGCCTATTATATACTTGGATTTATTCTTGCCTCGGGTCACTGAATTGGCTCTTTGTGGTAGCGACAGACAAACCAAGGTATTAGGCTGAATGTTTTTGTTCTGTTCTTTTCCTGTTGGAACTATTTCTTTCTGGATTGGGGCTATGGTTCATCATTAAAAGTATCTAGATGTGAACGATAATAAATAAATATTCAAAATTATAAACTGAAGATCTTTGAATACAGTAGCATTATTTACTTACTGATTATTGGGGGCAATACACTCACTCCGTAAACCACTTAGAAAGTGCTGTAAAGCACTATGAAGCGGCATATAAGTTTAGATACTATTGCTATTGCATTTATATCCTGCCTTTTCTCAGAGACTTCAAGGTGATACACATAGAAGTCTGCCCTACTTTTATGCTTACAGCAGCAGCTCTGTGGGATAGGTTGGGGTGATAGAAACTCCAGTGAATTCCATGGCAAATAGAAAGTAGAACTTGATTTTTTCCTGTACATATCAGTGTAAGCATTATTCACCCCAGCTTTCTAATTGCAGGATAAAGATGTTAAATATTGGTGAAATGTTAATCCCTCTCTCTCTATTGCTTGTACATTTTAAAGGAAAATTAAAGATTTAGAATTGTAACATAATATTAAATTATATTTTTATCAAATAGAAATTGCTGAATAATTCATAATGATAAGTTAATTTGGACAATCCAATCTAGTAGCTGATCATTACTCACATTTTTCAGGTTGCAGCTTGCGAGCTGTTGCATAGCATTGTTATCTTCATGCTGGGAAAGGCTTCTCAAATACCTGAAGGACACGAGAACTCCCCACCAATGTTTCATTTGTATAAACGTATGTTTCCTGTACTGCTTCGACTTGCTTGTGATGTGGACCAGGCAAGTAAATTTCATTTTACTGCTTCAGAGAGAGATTGGTTTTTGGTGTTAAAAAAAAAAACCTTATGAGAGGATTCCCAATGATTTTGGATTTCATCTTTGGTCTTACTGCCTCTCCCACAGGAAAAGTTACTTTTTTGTCTGTTACATCATGGAAGTCATTGAAACTAAAGAGGAGGAAAATAATTTAAAACTAAAAAACTAGTCATCGGTCCAGTCAATATATAGGTTAACTCAATGTTTCTGAACTAATTTAATAATGGCCTACTAAATACATTTTAGGAAAATGAGAGCCAGTTTGGTCAGTCAATTCTGGATATAAACAATGGATCAACTCTCAGTTGACTAACTCCCCCTCCTGCCAAAAAAACAGATCCTGCGCCTATGGGCAAAACTCTAAGAAGGAAATAATACATTAGGAAAATTTTAGGGTACCATGCTAAGCAAATAATTAAATCTCCTTAAGTCATTTTTTAACTGTTCACATTTTTTAAATGAATTTGTGTATGCCTTCCTGTCCTTTCCATACATTTGAATCCATTCATTTGCTCCATTGAGTTAGTCTATGTTCCGCATACCATAAGGATTCCTACTACAAACTCATATGGACAAAAAGGTTGTTTGATTGAAATCTGTGATTATTTGAGAGCTAGAGGTGCGTGAATCTCCAGTTTAATAAAATCTCATTTTTATATATTCATGTGTTGTTTCCTTTTGGGATTACCTGTACAAGATCACAGTCCTTATCACAGTATGTATAGATTTACAGTCAGTAATTGTACTTCAAACGTATCAGTTTGTCAGTTTTCTGAATTTAAGCATACATGCTTACATGTATGTTTCAATGGTCAGTTCAAAAGGGAACTAATAGAAATAATTACATAGTGCTTATTATTTAATAAAATATAATAAAGAGTTAAAGCTGTATGAAATCAAGTTGTGACTATGTGTTTCTAAAAAGTCCAACAAACATTGGGATCATTTTGTGAGAAGCTTTCTACAGTATAATTATAAATCTAAAATGTAGAATAAACTAATCTTTCACTTTTTTTAGGTTACAAGACAACTCTATGGCACTTTAGTAATGGAATTAATTCATTGGTTCACAAACAATAAAAAGTTTGAAAGCCAAGACACTGTGACGCTACTGGAAGCAATTTTGGTAGGTGATTGTTGAGTAAGATAAATTATAAAGATTTCTGTCTAAGTTGTAACTTACCAGTCTTAACTTTTAAGATATTCTCAATTAATTTTAAATTTCTTATATATGGTTGACAATTTGCCAAACTACTATTGTTTTATTTTTTTACCATTGGAATATGGGTCTCATGCTGCTGTGTTTATTTTATGCTGACTTTTATTTTTTTTATAGAATTTAATTAATTGATTGTTGATTTTAACAAACTAGAGAATCCTTTTTTTCTATTTAAAAAAAATCCCCTATTATTAAGCCAAAAATTTTCTTGGAGCAGCTTACTTGAAAAGATTAAAATAGACAATTTTTGCTGTCATTGCTATTTGTAATTATTTGTATAGCCTAAAATGCCATATATAAATTACTTCCCATTTCATTTTGTGTTGCATAAGTTGCATAACTCTAAAACACAGTGAATCTAGATTGTTCTCTGTTTCAGGATGGGATTGTGGATCCTGTGGACAGTACTTTGAGAGACTTTTGTGGTCAGTGTGTCCATGAATTTTTGAAATGGTCCATTAAGCAAACTACTCCACAGCAGCAAGAGAAAAGTCCAGTGAACACCAAATCTCTTTTTAAGAGGCTGTACAGCCTTGCTCTCCATCCTAATGCTTTCAAACGGCTAGGAGCTGCCCTTGCTTTCAACAACATTTACCGAGAGTTTAGGTGAGCAGTCAATAAATTAATAGCTGAATCAAGCAATACAGTGATGGACAAATATTTGTGCAGTTTCTAATAAATGCACTTTAAAATACTATTAAAAGTTGTTACTTGTGGGATATTAAGTATTTGCAAATCTGCTAAGGATAAACATTGCCACAACCTTTTGTGATATTGGGTGCAATAGATTTGAATTCAAAATCAATAAATGAATGAAATACTTCAATCTATTAATTTTTGCAACAATTTTGTTGTGTTCATAATTATTAAATTTGGATTGTTTGGCATGATTGGCATTGGGTATCACAGCTGTAGTGTCTGTTCATGTTTAGTAAAATCCAGTTAATAACTCACGTTTATTCCAGAAGAAATCAAATTGTTATTATTTGCCTCTGTTCTAAACGTTTTTGAACCATCTGAGACAATATAGTTACCATTTTTTACACTGCATCAGCTATAAATAGTTCTCACCTAATAAGTTTAATTTGTTTCCCCTTAGAGAAGAGAATGCTCTGGTGGACCAGTTTGTTTTTGAAGCATTGGTTGTGTATCTGGAAAGTCTGGCCTTGACACATGGAGATGAGAAATCTTTAGGTGATATTAACAGCTTTTGTTGGATTAGGTTTACATTTGGCGTTTCAGAATTCTTTAAAAACTTCAGGGCTATATATTTTAAGAGTTTTCTAATGAAATGTTTCTGTTCTGAGCAATTAGAAAGTTTCTATGAAATTATATTACAGAAATGTGTTGACAGACAATTTTGGAAAGAATGCTTTTTAAAAAAAATAGATTTGAAATACTTTAATGCATGGTTCATATTTTATATTAATTACTTCAATTAAGCATTACATTTTAGTAATTTGTTTACTTAATACAATTCTAAAAATATAAAACGATTAAAATAGTAAAAACATTCTTAATATAAATAAATCATCAATCATGGTTAAGCCCTTGATGCATTCTGAGACCCAGTTCTGAATACATAACCAAGTTTTTAAAGTTTTTACTGTGTAATACTTCTATTACAAACAATCAAACTAAGTGAGGCATGTTCAGGGGTTTCTGTTCTCCAAAATGGGGAAAAATTAAAACTATTAAAAATTAAGCTAGATGCTACACCTTTGTTGATTAAACATAGACTGAATCCAATTTTCAAATGGAAATGTATTCACTATCAGGTTACCTTCTCAGACAAAGCATCCGGAAGAGATATTATCTACAGCTTTTTTTCTTATTCTCAGAAAACCTTAAATGTTCCCAACTTTGCAGAGAATAAAAATATATTTAACAGTGCTTATACAGTATCAGCAAAGCTATAGAGTAATTTAAATAATGTGTATTTTATAATTGCAAAACCAATTAAGGGTCATATCTATTTTTATTTGGAAGCAATTACAATATTACTTTTTCTTGATTTGAAAATAGGTACAATTCAACAATGCTGTGATGCTATTGATCACCTCAAACGTATCATTAAGCATAAAGCATCTACTCTGAACAAAAAAAGCACTCGGCGATTACCTCGGTTAGTGTTAATTTCTTTATCAATTCAGAGGGAGCATCATTACATCGCACATAGTTATTAGTTTCAGTGATTTTTCTTTTGAGGAAACACTATTATAATCTAACTGAATATATTTCAGCATTCTATAAACTCTGAATTTGTTCCCTAAATTTACTTGCAACTAAGGTGGCCATCCAGTTTAATTTACCTGGATAAAGCTCTGTTTCCAGACTTTTGCATATAGACTAAATGTATCTAGCTTACTGTAAATACATCCAAGCTACATATTTGCTACATGAAGCAGAGTGCAATTCTGTCACAAATATAAAAGATGAAACTGTGTTTGATCTGATGTGGCATGGAGAAATAAAGAAAGTTACTAATTATTAATTTATTTTTCAGTCAGGAGGAGAAATACATATTTTAATATCAAGTATATTTAGTATTGGAGATTAAAATGCAAGGTATGCCCAAAAAATCTGACTACAATATAAAGATCTTATGCATATGAATCTGTTGATTCTCTTTACTGGTACAGCATTTGAAATTTTACTTTTATATTTAAATGCAGAAGCAGAGCAGATGATAATTTCAGACTTATGTTTTAATTCATTCCTGTAGGGGATTTCCATCTAGATCTATTTGTTTAGAGGATGTTGTCATGTGGCTTTTAACACAGTGTGGACAACCTCAAACTGAGTGCCGGCACAAAGTCATGGAACTGTTATTTGAATTTGTTCCCTTATTGCCAGGTATGTATATTACAACATGTGTAAATAGTCTGTTGCTAGCATGATATACAGTACTGACTTTTGCATATTCCTTTTGAAAAATGTCCCTTTTGGAAGCCTAGCAATTTATTTTACTTTCCTCACATAAATACATTTTGAAAGTATGTGGACCAGTTGTAATGTTGCATTTTTAATGTAAGCATGGAATTGAATTGCAACAAATTTATCCAGAGTCTTTAATATGTTTACTTCTCTAACAGGAAACCCATCACTATCTTCATGGTTGGGTGATGTTCTTCAAAAAGAAGGAATCTATTTTCTCATAAAGAAATTTGAAGGAGGAGGATGTGAGGGTGAAAATGTCTCTGGAATCTTATCTCATCCAACCCTCTATGAGTTACAAGGGAGCTTTAGTTTGCGAGCTGTTGTTCAATGGATGGATATGCTTCTAGCTGCCCTAGAGTGTTACAATACCTTTTTTGAACAGGGAATGATAAAACCAAATGAGATCTTAGGTAGGTAGATGACCTAATCGGTGTGCATTATGATTATCATCCCAAGTCCGTTAGAAGAAATTTACATTATTGCAGATATGAAAATGGCTTTAAATTCATGTTTAATTGCAAATAAATTATAATCTTTTGACCAGAATACAGAAAGTCCTAGAGTCGCCCCCCCCTCCCGCTTCATTTAGGAACACTTGCACCAGACTGATTGGCAAGTGCCGATGGCAAGTCTTGTACTCAGGTGGATTTGCATTATAGAAAATCTCACTCTTCTTTGTATGCTTTACTTTGACCAAAAGTATTTCAACCTTATTATCAAAGAACTTTCCAATTGTGGATTTTCTTCCTGTTTTATTTGGTGCTGGCCATCACAAAGGCCTACTTTTTAAAAATAATATACAGTACGCTGGTATAAATGATTTTGGAAGTGCTTGTGAATTCTGGAGTAAAAGTTGTGATGGCTGTATTTTTAACATATCTTTTATATTTATTTAAAGCTACAAACACAGGGTCTTCATTTTTAAAATCACTGGAGTTCTTCCTTGGTAAAATTGCCTTGTACAATATATCTGGTGCAGAACAATGTTTTAGCAGTGCATCTAAAGGTGATACATTGTTGAGTCCACAAGAAAGAGAAGAATACAGTTATAGCAAATGTACAATTATAGTTCGGATTATGGTTTTTGGAAGCATGATTTTGGAGACTCACCAGCAACATTTCTGGAAGGTAGGTTTGGCTTCACTGGTTCAAACAAGTTTGCTATGAGCTACCACACTTAAAGGGACTTAAGAAATGCATACACAGGCACACTATTTTCTGACTTTGGGGTAATGTTTTTTTTAGAAATTGTGATTATTTTATTTAGTCAAATTATATAATCTTAACATGACTAAGGGTGGCATATAATCAAAGCACCACTAACACAATAAAATGTTATAAGACATATATCACAGTATACCAAAGGCAATTCTCCAATGGAGTTCCATGATGGGCTCGGTGGAGGAATGGGCTCCGCCCCCTCATGATAGGCAACACCAGTGTGAAAGGGGGTGAAGCTCCGTCCAGATTCCCAGATCTTTCTTGCCTCTCGTTGAGATAGGTCACCTCGCAAGAAAGCTCGTGTTTCGTAAGTATAAGTTTTATTTTATTTTATTTTAGTTGCTGCCTTGTGAGTGAGGCCGTGTCGGGCGTTCCCTTCCCTCACCTTTTTTCCTCCGATTCCTATTCTCGCCTGGCATTGTTTTATTTGGATTTTTCATTTTTTATTTTTTTTATTTTTGTTTTTGTATTATTACGGTCAGTTTGCCATTAATGCAGGGAGAACGGCTGCAGTTCGTGCTACCTCCTTGCCAATTTGCAGCTTGGTCCCATTATGTTTGAGTCTAATCTGGGGTTGCCGCCGGGAAAGGCCGCATCCCGCGTTTCCTCCTCCCAGGGCACCTTTGTTGCTTGCCTGGCTTCCCGCTTTTAAAGCTGATCGTTTTCGGCGATGCATTCGCCCCCTCGTTTATAAAATCGATGCCTTACAGGAGTTTTGTTTTCTATTTTGGGTGGTCGCCATTTTGGGAAGCCTTGTTCGGTGGGATCCGCCATTTTGATTTTGGCCAATCTGCCATTTGAGTATTCTCAGAAACTGCCATTTTGGTTGCGCAGTTTCTTTTTTCTTTGTTACTAAAAATTTGGCTGCATTTCTTTTTGGATTGGATCAGATTTTGGGCAGCAGGTCTCCTGACATGAACCCAGGTCCATGCAGGGGAGCACAGCAAAAAAAAAAATTATTATTATTTTTGTAAAAAAATTTATTGGTTTTACAAATTTTAAAATGTTAAAACAGCATATTTTCTCCATTCAGATGTTTATAGAGTTTTATACAAT